>VYXD01003817.1:2166260-2271924 GCA_013397195.1 Hylia prasina
TTTTAAGGAAAGAAAAACAGACAGGAATGTAAAATTAGAAAAAAAAAAATCATGTGAACCAAGTGCAAGGCTTTTAGAAAAGCTCCTCAGCTTTCAGCATGACTCATCCCTCTAGCTGCAGCTGGAAGTGTTTGGAGGAGAACTTGGCTATGAGGTCGACAAGTTTCTTTGGATTTTTTTACTGTCCCTTTTTCTTTTTTTTAATGCGAAGATTTCACAAGACGTGCTTCTGAGCATCCGCAGCTGTGGAAAATTTATTGATATATAAAAGCTAAGGCACTTAACTTCTTGAAAGTGTATCAGTAGATTTTATAAATCTGTAACAGCCGCTCAAGGGGTGAAATGATGACCAATAAATAACGGTGCTCAACACACCACCCTTACACACAATAAGACAATTCTTATTTGATGCAACCTTCATTTTTCTCTTTTCCTGAGAGATGGCAAAGAAGGAATAAACACTCCAGCTCAGCAGTGCCAAGAGACGAGATTGAAAATGCAAAAGGAGAAGAATTTCTGTCCCAACCATACTGCATCCTCAAAGTGTTCTTTAAAATAGATCCTGTCTTCAAATTAGACAGCTATTCATTTCAAGTTATGTGAAATTCCTGTCTCCCAGAAGGAAACTCATCATGATAGTAATGTATAGGAGGCTTAACCAAGTAATGACTAAATATCACTTAAATGAAAAATGCATTAAAAAGCAGACCTCAGTCTTTGAATTTTTACCATTTGAAAACCAGAACCAAAATTTATATACCATATTTAACTGAGATCCAATACCCACTATCTTCTCAAAACTCCTAAACTTAGCAGACCTCTCACTAAACAAAGTAGCATGAAGATGAATGAGTGCCATCAATAAAATTAACATTTTGTATGCATTTTTTCAGACAGTCGATAATCAGCAACTGATTTAGAATTTCAAGTTTTTCAAACACAGTCATTCCAGTTTTCCAACCATCTTGAATAGAAAATTATCTCAAAAAAAACGTGATCTACTCAAATTCAAGACTTGAACTTACAGAAACATGCAGAAAGTTAAAAGCTTTTAAACCAACTTACTTTTGGGTTTATACCTAGAAATGACTTTAAAACCCATGGGTTTAGTACAATATATATATTGCAATAGAAGCTATTTAATATAAGAAATTCAGTTGAGAACTGAGGACAGAAAGCTGTAGCATGGTTCATTATTCCCACTGTAACAGAAAATATTCACAATGTTTAAGGAGATGACAGCTGGGGCATAGGTGTTTTCAGTGAGAGCAAGGCCTGGGTTAACACAGCTTTGTGACTACCAGCTATGTAGATTTCCTTGTTGTACAAAAGAAAACAAAAGCAGATTGTGCTTTCTACTTCATTGTTGAGCCTGGAAGCGTGACACTGCTGGATTCATCAATTACAGCCACAAGAACTTTTGCTGAACAAGTCCACATATTCACAGTACAAATAAAAATACAGTTTTGCTTCAGTAGTGCATCATAGTAAGATTTCTAGTCAAACATAAGCACAAGAGTGAATGTTTTAGCTTTGTTCTAATTAGAAGCCTGAATCACTGCTGCTCTTGAAGAATGTTTGACTTGGCAATCACAGCTTATTATTTCATCCAGAGGGAATCTGATTCCAGAGGCTGCACTATCATTGTGGCCAGTCCTCATGCCACATGGAAAGAACACCTTCAGGTGCATGGAGTAAATGAAAAAAGCCTTTTTGATTAATCCAATGAACAGCATAAATCTTAAGCTACATATATTCCTAAAAAATTTAATGCTATGCAGGACTATACTTCCTGTGGGAAGAAAAAATAGATATCACACCCTGATTCTGTTTCTTGTAGATGCTACAGCTCTAGAAATGGTAATCATAGCAATGATAAAGAGTAAAATTTGCAAAATGCTGTTACTTGCAGCTCATTGGGCTCTAGTAGCATAATAAAATTTCTTGTAAGCCCAAGTCAAGTATAGGTCAAGCAAGCATTTTGGAATGGATTAATAGATTTCCAAATACCCAGCTAGATGAGACACGGCTCAAACATGTGCCTCCATGTGAAAACAAATGTTACTGCATTAGTCTGCAGAGTATCCAAACTCCTGAGAAGAAACAAGTCCATCAGTGAAAAAAACCCTTGTCACAATGTAAAGTATTTATAAATGTTAAGGGGATTCTCTTTCCAAAACACAATGTAAAACAGAATTGCTTGAACCTGGTTAAACTCAACATAAATAATGTTGACCTGACATATTAAGTATAGAAACAGGCCCAGAGAAGTCTTGGATGAGAGAAGAGGGAGGAGCAAGGAACCATGAGCAGAGGCTGTTTCTCTGAGTCAGAGCCTCTACCAAAAGAGAGCTTGGGCCAAATTCCTCTTCAGTGCAATGTGAAGGTCAAAGGAGACACCACAGGGATTTTAACCCCTTCCCCTAGAACTGAGAGCTTCTGCAGATGACTGGTTTGTTGGTCAAGAAGTCTTGTGTCTATTCTTTTTCTCATGTGCCTAAAAACCAAATTATTTCAGGGTTTGGGGGGTTTTTTGACTTTGAAATAATATCTTGAGATCAAATACACCTCACCACTTTTTTTGTTGTTTTTTTTTAGAACCTTCTTCTACACCAGATCTCTGATAGTGAAATGGTCTGGTCCATCAGAAACTACCTGGTTTTGCTGACATGAGTTTTGAACAAAGTATTTGGTTCAAGCTGTGAACCAGAAGAGACAAACAAACTCCTCAGCAAATGTCAACCACCATTTCTTAGTATCTGTCTCTGGTAGACACACAAAAGACCAGATATGCAAAAAGAGGCAGGCCAGACTGGTTTCTGTACAAGTGACAAGGAATCAAAGGTGTCAAGTAAACTAAAAATGCTGGACATACCCTGAACTGCCTTAAAGCAGCATTTAACTGCATCTGACTGCAGAGTGACTCCCTTCCACGGGAGAAGCATCTGGGAAGTGGTGGTCACTAGCAGGTGCACATCCCAGGTGGGAATGAGGTCTTGGAGGAGACCTGTGGTGGTGGCTGCTACTGCTGTGCTGCAGCACAAAAAGGAGAAAAGTTTCCATATCAGTGGCTGGCTCAGAGGTTTACAGATTTCTCCTCAGCAGCACCACTTCTCCAGTCCCAAGTCTCAGGCAAGGAATGTTTGCAAGCTGCAGGGCTTGGATTTGCTGCAAAAGGATAACATATTGACAATGAAAGAGCAAGGAAACATCCCTGTTCCTGCCATATGGATGTCTCTATTGGAAGCCAAAAGGAGAGACATTATGCAGTACACAGAGGCCAGGCTTTTCTTAATGAGGCTGATCCAACAGCCACACAAGACAACAGCAAATTATCACTGACTTCAAAGGAAGCTGAATCATACCCCCAGAATGCATATGATCACAAACAGTTAGTCTTTGGCAAATACTGTCTCTAATCACCATCCCTACTCCCAGATCAGCTCCCTCTATAAGCGTTTTTCCAAGTTTCCCATTTTTTCAAATTCTACGTACCAAAGCGCTGAGTTAACACAGGGCATTTATCTACACGACATTTATCTTCAGAAGATCTCACAGACAACTTAATGAATGGTCCACCAGGGAAAGAAAAGAAAAACAACAACAACAAAAAAGAAAAGATAAAAGAAACACGGCTATTTAGAAAAGTCCTGAGGAATGCAGTGCCTTGAGCTTAAGCATCGATGAGTTTCCTCCAGGGGCTGCAGTTCCTCACTCCGTGATGCGGTGCGAGTCAGCCCCACTGAGTCCTGAGGCAGCACACAATGTTCCTCTGCTCAGCCTCTCACACGTGGCAAATGGGAAGCAGAGGCAGACTCAGCAAGCCTGTCTCACGCTGAGAAAGGAGTGAAAAGTAAGGCTGAGAGGAAAAAAAACTTAGCAGGCAGACACTTCTCTATAAATGGCAGAGAGCAGGGAAATGCATAATTTCTTTCGAGATGGGAGAAGCAATTATCAGAGGAATTAAGTGATTCACAGAGTGCTGATTATAACTGCAGCCTTTTGCACTGGCAGGAAGAGAGAAGAATGGAACAGCAGGTATAGAGTAAAGAAAAGGGCTCCTAAACTTGCGTTAAGTTGGATGCCTGAATTGGGAACCAACATTCACAGGGGAGATACTGAATCCACAGGGTGATGCCCAAGCTAAGAGCTTGCTGCCTTTCCTCCTGGCTGCTTAGAAAGCCCAGAGGCCTGGGTTGCATGGCCAGGACAGTTATCACCTCACAAATGAGGTGCACGTGCACTGCTCATTCATTTCAGTCATAAAATTACACCAACACAGATCCACACCGCCAGTGCTGGAGGAAAACTGGGCCACAGGGATGTTTAGGAGCATGTTCAGATCAAATGGATGACAGCCAGTAAATCTCCACACTCCCATAAAGTAGATCTCTGATACATAGATGAGCTTTTTCAATGTCAGAGATGCTGCAACTGTGCATCTCAGCTGGGGAGTTTACCCCAGGAATCTGC
Source organism: Hylia prasina (assembly GCA_013397195.1). Classification (NCBI taxonomy): domain Eukaryota; kingdom Metazoa; phylum Chordata; class Aves; order Passeriformes; family Sylviidae; genus Hylia; species Hylia prasina. Next base: position 2,170,734 of record VYXD01003817.1, read on the forward strand.
AGAAAAGAGGAACTATTTATCTCAAATTACAGCAAACACACATTTACAGCTGCTTTTAAAGGTATTGCTCAACAGCACTAAGTTACAGACCACTGCTTGCTTATGGTGCTGCCACCCAATGCAGCCACTCAATACCATGAGCTCAGAAAAACAGTAGAGCATCTACAACAAGCAGAGTGGCAAGTCTAAAATGCAATCAGCCTTTTGGGCCGTGGGCCATGGAATTTGTAGGTAACAACCTATGCTTTCTGAACTTCTCCAGCCCTTGCAATAAGCAGAAGAAATATTGCAGATAGTTTCAGCTCCCTGCTCTGTGTGGACCGCTAAGAGTGCACTCATAATGAAGCATAAGGGAAAAGAATTAGAATGGCTGATGAATGAACAAGAAATTTCACCCCCAAGAATCACCTGTTTACTGCTCAGTCCAAAATCATGGGCATGACAATGTCTGAGGAGCAACTGTTGGCACAGTACAGCAGCAGCTTGCCTAAACTGCATGCACTTCAGGGCTGTCACCCTGCTGACTTCAACACAGTCTCTGAATGTAAGGGAGGATTTGGGAGAGCAGCCTCATGGTCTTTTTTTCTGTTTTACTAACCTGCAGCATTGACTAGAAAGCCAGGCAGTAAAGCTGACAGAGACTATCACAAGAAGCTGTAGTGGATGGCACAGTGATGAGACACAGACTCCACAGAGAAAACCAGATCTACATAGGGCACAGGATGATTATTAAAAATAACTGGAATCCATGTATCCAAATGTAACAACAAAGCAGCAGGCTGATTGTCAATAGGATCAGCTGAAGTATTTGGCCTGGCTTTGACACTGATTTAATGTGCTCTGGCTGCCATGACCCTACACTGTCTATTATTAAATTTGTCACTATTACACTTTCCAAAACCTCATATTCTTTTAGGCTGTCACAGGCAGACTAGGGGTGCAGAATAAGACAGGAATATCTCATTCTGTGATCACTGCCTGTACCATCATTTTGCATCAGTTCTAGCTCCAGAGACCTACTGGTGTCTGACTGAAAACCCAAAATGTCTTCAGAGAAGTGGCTAGCACAGCACTGCTGGCAGAGTTGCAATCTCTCCAAGTTTGCTTCAGCTTCACAGCAGCCCAGCAATTCCATTTTCTTCCTGATTTGTCGTGGGAAGATGATATGACAGACTAAAATGTGCTACAAAAGCGTGACAGGCGACAATGTGGCATGTGAGGATGGGATTTTACTTGAAAGATTGGCTTGCTCTCTTTCTAACCTTTTCCCACATTTACTGGAAAAACTTTGCAGATGTTCTAATTTGAAAGCAATGTCAAGCTGGAACATTTTCCAACTTGACCTCAGTCATCATTGCTGCAGCTCTGATCACACACAGTGAAGGGTTCAGTAGAACAGCTAAATCATCCCATTTTGTTACATGACATGCACCGTGTCAAATTTACACAGGAATCAAACCAACTAATTGGTTTAGGAGAGATGAGTTGTCTTACCAGCAGGGATAAAGGGAGTGCCTGGTCCTGTTTAATGCAGAGGTAAACGAGAAGCTGATTATTCCAAGCTGAAGCAATACCCAAACTGACAGAGAAAAACAGCCAAGCAATTGTGTATGACTCCACTGTTTCACTTATCAGTCACCTTTGGCGTCAGCTGTAACAAGATTCAATTATATTATATGCCCCTACAGGAAGCAGTGATCAAGTTGTCCTCTTAAGGTGCAAAACAAACCTTTCAATAGAAGTGTCCAGCTACTGAAAGGGCTCAAAATCTTCTAAACATGACACTGAACAGGCCCAGAGAGCAGAAGGGTGTATAAGAAGCCCTCCCCAAGAGGGCCAGCTGCCCCTGGGACAGTGAATTGCAGGACATTTCCAATGGGAACCCACCAGCAAGATCCCATTTAGAAATTCATCCTGGTTTTAGGGATTCCACTGCAATGTTTTTGAGGCATTGCTTTACTGTCTAGACTGCTTCAGCTCCAGCTGCCAAAGCAGACATGGAGTCGTGCAACGTTCAATTAAACATTCTCAGTCTAGGAGGCAACACACGGAGCCCAGTTGAGCAATGGGTTTCCTGCACATCTGTCATGTCCTCTTGGAGGAAATCTCCACCTGGTCTGCTGTGTGCAGCACTCTGGGCAAGAAGGTTTGTTTGTCAGAGGTTTCCTCCACTACTTTTAATTCCCAAATGCAGTGCTATTTCTTTCACCTAGATTTTCTCAATTCAAACTTAATACTATGCCCTTGACCTTCACTTTACTTTATTTATTCAGCCTTTTTTGGTGATGATAAAAAGTGCTTTGTCCTAGGTGTCAAGTCAACAATGCTTCAGAGGTACAAGACTTTAAATAACAATATTGCAACATCTCAGCTGCACTTAAGGGAGCAGACTGGAAAACTGGAACCGTATGGTCCATATGACAGGAAATACTGTTGTGCACAAACACAGCAGAAGCAACAATCTCAGCCATCTCTTAATACTATGATAGTTTCTTGAATTCACACAAAGCCAAGCGTGGTTTCCCCAACCGGATTCAGAAAGCCACATCAATTTTGGTCTGATTAAAGGCTCATTCAAAACCACAAGAAGCAAAACAATGTTAAGTTTACTATGACTGCCACATTTCTGAGAGTGCTAGTACAGAAGATGAATGAACTCCACATGGTTCCTTGCACATGGAATACAGCTCTGATTTACATTAGGAATGTGCACCCCTTTATACAATGGGTGCTTGATTGATGCAGCGTGAATCATTATGTTCCAATCCAATACCTGTCCTGAACTTACCATGCAGGTATTTCATCTACTAAAGTCTACAGAAATATTACAAAATTGAACAAAGTGTCTGGTTCTGGTTCATGGTCAAAGTGTCACTGGATTTCAAAGCACAATCCTTTTTTATTTCAATATACCTTAAAACTTACTATTTTTTTAAAAAGTCAGCTCTCACAATAAGATGAACTACACACAGCAGTTCATTTCTGCCCTGGTCATTAAAGAGGAGGCAGTGCAGGGGCACCAGGATGAAGACAAAGCTTTAGTGTGCATATGTCCCACATGAAGAGGCCATGTGGTAATCAAAATATCAGTGACTGCAGGCCTAGCACTTCCATGTTTGGAAGCTGTTTAGCCTGGGAAAGGCTGGGGGATAACTCAGCTGCTGCCTGCCACTGCCCAGAAAGGCAAATGGAAAAGGCAGCACCACCAGGCACTTCCTGGAGGTGAAAGGATGAAGGACAACAGTCACAAAGAGCAACAAGGACATTTCAGACTGGATGGAAAGAAAAATTTGTTCACAGTGACACCAAGAGAACATTCTTCACAATGGAGGCTAAGCCGTGGAGAAGGCTGCACAGGGAGGCAGTGAATACCATCCTCCCATGGTATTTTAAAAACTCAACCAGATGTAGCCCTAAGCAACCTCATCTAAAGTTGAAATTAGCCCTGCTTTGAGCAAAGGCTGGACCAGCTGACTCCACAGTCCCTTCCAACCTGAGTTTTTTGTTTCTGCCTCACACTAGACTGCTTAGAGCATTGCTCAAGATTCACAGCTTTCTTTTCTAGTATTTTAACATTTCCTTGCATTACAAATATTAGTTCTAAGGGATGGGGGGACATGAAACACTTAAGTTTATTACTATAGCAACAATGTTTTAATTACCTACAAGTTTTAGGGAGGCAAGGAGATTCAACAAGGTACAGGAAAAAAGACCCACCAGCACCTCTAGGGGAACTGTTTGCAAAGAAAACTCAGTGACAGAGCCCTTTATTGCTTTGAAGCAGATGTAGATCTATAAAATAAACTCACTCTTGCAGACACCTGGTTTGCATGAGCACAGAACTGCTACTTGGAGACTGAGGTCTAGCACCACTGGTATAAATTATGCAGATGTGATACACAAAACTACGATAGTTTCTTTAAAGCTGGAGATCAAACCACTTTGGCTTGTCTTTAATCATGCCTGACAGTTTATAAGAATTATACTGATTTAGTATTCCTCCCGCACTGCTGTATTGAATGAAGTGCTTGGAAAGAAGTTGTTAAAAAGCAGTACAAAACAATGAAGTTCTGTATTTGTCCACAGATCTGAAATTCTGCATTCTCTTCCCACTGCCCTACCAAAATGCCCAAATAATAGACTGCAAGGAGCTGGTTTATAGCATCCTTGAATTGGAAGAGCCCATTATGATTTTTGTTTTACTGAACCCAAGATTTCTTCTCATTTGAAGAAAGCTTCTTACCAGTCCTGCACATTTTATTTTGAAATTTAACAAACCAGACAAGGAAAAGAATCATTACCACTTAAAATCTGGTGCCACATTGGCAAGTCATGAGCAAAGATGAGTACTGTAACTAACACATAATACATTTTCAAGTGTGAATAGCACTGTGGTCTGTCATAGAAAGAGCTGATGATCATATAAGGATGCTCTACACCGAAAAATTTTTCAGTATCTACAAAAGTTTTCATTTAAACTAACTGACACTGAGCAGGAGCTGAAAGCTCTGCCATTTTTTAAATGGTGTAGAGGGAGTAATTGGAAAGACTAAATTCCTATTTTCACTGAGGCTGACAAGCCAGAGGCAGAATCTGGGTCTGACAAAGAGCCCCAGGCTCCAATTTGCGGCCACTGTTCTTTGCTATATCAACTGATATGACCAAGAATAGTTTTGTTCTATTGTCTTTGTTTGCCTCTCAAACATTTGTGAGCACTATTAGCGTGCCTTTTTACCAGACTAAACAGGCCCAGCTTGTCAGTGTCTCTTCAGAGGATGTGTGCTCTAGGGTCCCAGACTGTCTTGGTAGCCCTCCAGCTTTCAGTATATAAAGATTCATTGTCCAAAGTAAAATCAAGTCCCCTTTGTATCTGTTGTAATAATATAATGCTGAAAGAGTTAAAAACAATGCAGATATTCATCACTTGTGCCAAAAAAAAATCTGTGCTCTGAAGGGCTGCCCAATTTTCAGTAATTATAACAACTTTTTTTTTGATGTTAAAAGACTGTGTGCATAGGCCATACATTTCCTTCTAAGACCAAAAGAAACATGTTTTTCTTATGAAGCTAAATGAAAGCAGTGTTTTTTTGTTGTGCATTCCCGATGGCGTATAGCTAAAGGAAATTAATTCCTCTTTAACCAGGAACTGGGACTTGGAGGAGGCCGGGAACAGTGCTACAAACAGCTGCTCTGGGGCAGTCCACACCGGAGTCCTGAAAAGCTCAGGCTGACCACACAAGGCCTCTGAGGTTAATCTTGCTATTGGATAGTTCTGTAAACACTGTCTCGAGTCCTGTTCTTAACATTTTTACACCACTCAAGGCTTCAAGCCAAGGCCTCGATAAAAAGAATGATTTGGTTCTTGAAAAGCATTGGCAAAAAAGCTGACCAAACAGTCTGTTTCCAATACTACCCAGTGAAGTCTGAGAGAATCAAGACTTCCTGCATGCAGCCTGAGAGCTACATTTGCACTGAAGGATCAAACCCATTTAGCCTCTATTTAATCTCTCTTTGCTGACAGCACTGAACGTTCCTGCACAGGGCATGTGCTCAGCAACACCACGGCCTGCCCACTGCCACTCAGCATCCTGCTGTGAGCCCCTGTCCTGCAGCAGCTTCTTACCTACAATGTCTTCATAGGCATTTTCTTCTAAAGTGCTCTTGGATCCAAATTTATGCTGGCTCTCGGTTCCATTTTCAGTCGGGGAGGGAGGGTACAGGGATTGCAGGCTTGAGGCATCCTCAAACTCAAAGGATTTTCTAAAGTTTAAAACAATAATATTTAGTAACAAGAATGCAAAATTATTCAAACATTTAGATGAGTATTTGCATGCTAAGAAATACATATAAAATTAATCATAATTTAAAAAAATCTCACATCATGCTTTAAGGATTTTAGCAGACACTAAGTCCTGTGCTCACAGCAGCCTCCAGTAGAGCCATCTACAACAGTTCTATGAAGTTGGAAGTATTGTTATCCCCATTATGCAGACAGGAAGAAAATACCAAGAAAATATGTTCTATTTTTACAAGTTTACAGAGTAAGTTAGCAGCACAGTCCTCAGATTAGAAATTACTTTGCTCTTTCCAGAGGCCCCAGAAACATGTGGCCTTCTGTCTCAAAGAAAGACACAGTCTCTGAAAAGCATTCCTGCACTGGTTGCTCTGGGAGACGTAGCCCTTAGTTGGACACCACTCACATGTCTTGGCCCTTTGGATATGTTTCTGCACAGAGTTCAGAGCACAAATGCCAAAGGGAGACTCATGTGCCAGTCACCCATATCCCTTGCATACCCCATGCCAAGCACTGGCAGCAAAGGAGAAAGCATTGAGGAAATTTGTGCTCTCTGGGGTGCGTGAGCATCTTGGGCTGAAGGCTCAGGAGCTGAAGGTTTGGCCTTTCTGGCAGGAAGGTGAGGACCAGCTGGGTCAGATGAACCCAAACAATTTGTCTTGCACACGAGGTGATTCACACCTCCCACCCACCGCCTGCCCCAGTGCTGCTGAGCAGTTCTAGAGGGAGAAAAGCCCAAGTTCTTCCCACTCTCCAGTTCACCCAGCCCTTGTTCTCTGGGGCAGTATCTACACTCAAGGTGGGAGGCCCATGATTTGCAGTGGCAGCAGTACAGAGGCTGGCATTCCTTGGATTGATTTACTGCTGATGAAATGGTGAGAAAAACAGGCTCAGGTCAGAGGATAAATCCTGTGGTGCTGCAAGGCTTGCATGGACTGTGCTGGTGCCCATACTCCACTCACTGAGCACCAACCTAGATTAACAATAAATCATCCTGCCATTAACCCCCCTTGTTCTTCTTCTTCCCAGCTGGAGTGGAGCACATGTTACAGCATATCCATGTGGCAGTGACAGTGTCATGAGACTCTTTGGCCTCTGATTTGGCTCAAGCATCCCTACAGGTAACACAGTGACCATTGCACAGAACATTGCATTTGAAAAGAGCATTTCTTGTTTGTCTGCTGGAGCAGGCTCATGACTGGGATCAGGCTGCAAATCTTCCTCTCTCTCCTTTCCCTAATCTTCAGAATATCCAGACCCAAGTTATTCACATTAGGATTGTGGCAGAAACAATGTGCGCTTGTCACATCCAGACACCTGCTCCCCCACAGCTCCTCACAGTTACAAAGGATGCTGACACACTGAAGGCACAGCTGTGTATGAGACTTTCCAAAGTAGTTAAATACCCAGCTCCTATAGATTTCAAGGCACCACTGTGATGTGGTGACATGGAATGGCTTTGTGGACCGACACTCAGCTGTGGTCCACATGTCCCAGGTCTATCCTGTGACACTCCTCTCCTGCACTGTGTGTGTGCCAGAGGATTTCCAACTGCTGGGGAACACCCAGCTCACACCACTCTGAAACGTTAAAGTTACTCTTGGCACCAGATCCATCCTGGCTTTCTGGCAAACATGAGAGAATTCCTCCATACTGCAAGAGTGTTGAATTAGCCATCAAAAATAAAATCAGTGCTCTCAACCAAAGCATTGGGAAAATAAACACCCTCAGTTCATTCTCATGACATTGCAGTGAGTGCAAAGCACATGTATGTCCAGTCTGAAACACACAGCTACAAGCTGCAGGCACAATGAGTCATGTCTGTTCTCAAGAAAAGAACAGTTGTTGTACTGAGATTTCAGTAATTACTATCAACCAAATACTGTCGCTCTTAGAAGAGTTCTATGGTCTTTAATGCTTTGTAGATCCTGGGGCTCTCCATGCTGTTAGCAAAGACAATAAAATTAAGATTTTTAAAAAGGCTTTCCACTCAGCATTGAAGTCAGCCAGCAAACCTGAGATTTTTGGGAGGTTGATTTGAACTTATTTAGATCATGATTAACTAGAGGTCTGTCCAGAGAAATCATTAAACTATAGTGGGTAAAGCGGTTACAAATGAATGGATACCTACCCAGTAAAATGTCAAACTGATTTGCAAGAATCATCAGATACACATGACAACCCTGTAAATACTACAATTTATATCCTACAACTTAAATTATAAATAATGCTTTTTAGAAGGCTTGTTTCCCCTAGCCCTAACCCAGGCCTGAAGCTCCTTTGCTGAACTGTGCTGTTGTCTAACTCTGCTATGACAAGAGACTGAATCTGCAGAAAAGCAAGTGCAAGCAGAATTATACCTCTTCTGGAAAGAAGCGTCAAAACTTCATCTCAAAAACTCATTGTGATAAAATACTGTGATTCTTAGATGACTTGCCCATTTTCCAATAAAGGAAAGATTTACAGCAGAACATTTAAAAATTATTGTTTGTCTTCTGCACATTGCAAATGCTGTGCTGAACAAACTGAGGGCAGCTTTACTTCACAAATTTTCCTTAAAAACTAGATTTACTTCCTCTGAGATTATTGCCAGGACTCAAAGATAAGCACTGCTGATCAGAGCTTGACTTTCCACATCCCCCCATACCCTTCTGGAAGAAACAACATGCCTCAGCAGAGCTGTTTGATCTTTCAGAAGCAGGTGTCTCCTGAGAGAAAAGGACAGAACCTGAAGGCTCCTCTTCCAGTCCCAGTATAATTCAGGTGAGTTTGTGCTAAAAAACTTTTAATAATTGAGCCAACATCAAACAGCAGAATCTGAAGGGATAGTGTGCATCTGAGATGCTGTTTAGCAGCTCCTTGCAAATCTCATCACTAAATATCAAGGGAGAATGTGTATCATACACATGCACAGACAGGTGAACTCTTTTAAAATGCTGCAATTTGAATGCTTAGCAACAATATGCCTACAATTTTCCAAGCAATGAGCAGAATGAGTTTTACCATGTCTAAAATTCAAGAGGAATCAGATGATTAGAATAAGCCAAGCTCCACAAATTGCTGGGGAAATGTAGCCATACACTCTCCCCATCATTAACTCAGGAAGGACATAGAGGACTTTCTGTGATAAAACAGTTTTCTCAGCATTAATCCTCAACAGCTGTTGAAAATAATTTAGGATAATACTCCTAAGGACTGAATTAAATAAAATCATATACATTGCGCAAAACTGACACAACTGGTATAGGAATGAGCTTTGGAAATAGAAAACCTCTGCAAATACATTTTACAGGAACAAAAGATTGTGAGGGATCAGCTATGGTCCCACTACCAGACAATAATGAAATTATGATCCATTAAAAATCACAAATAAGGGCATTAGTGCTAGAATGAACTAGATAACCTTTATCACACCTAACCTAGAATGATTTTTGGAGATCAAGGAATGCAGATTTTAGAACTCCAAAGCTGAAGGCATTCAAAGGTATTGTACCAGCGCATTCCATCAGTGCAGAGCAGCAGGAAAAAAACCCACTAGTCTTGCATGCAATTCCTAGATTATCTTACGTCAAAGGCACTGCATTAGAGGGAGAATTTAAAATATTGCTACCGCAAAAATATGGCCCATTTATTTATTCATTCATTTGGAGGATGGGAGAGCGTTTCCTTGACTTTTACCTATTCTGGGATTTTCTGTGAAAGCGTGACTCTTTCTTCTGCCTCCTGGTCACGGGGGGCGCAGGAGTGGACGGGAGGGGAGGAGGAGCAGCAGGCGTGGGAGATGGAGGTAGGCCATTGCTCGGTTTGCTTTTGTGGGATTTGTCTGCCTCATACTCAAAGGTGCGTTTGGGCTTGGGGACGGGGTTCACGGCGCTCTTAGCCGCGCTTTCCCGGAGCACCTTGGGGCCAGCTGAGTTCGCAGTAACCCCCTGTCTTGTTTTACTGCTTTTCTCAGCCTCAGGAGGTGTTTCTGGTTCACTCCCCAAAATAACGCTCCCTCCTTTGCTATCGCTCAGGGTTTCGCTCAGTCCCTCCACAGCACTCAGAGTCCCGGACTTCTTCCTCCCTTTGTCAACACTGTAGCAGCTACTTGGTAACTGGGGGAGGCCTCTGCCCGACTGCTCCTTCAGCGCCTGCTCGATCTTCTGGATTCTGTTGAGCACAGCAGAGGACTCTTTCCTCACGTGGCTCTTAAGGAAAGTGGCAGCGGGAGGTTCGCTCCTGCCTGGTCTCTTTTCAAACCGATGGCAGGAATCCCTGTCCAGCAGTTCCTCCTCCTCCGTTTCCGGGTAAGAGCACTCAGAAAACGTTCGGCTCATTCTTCTGAGCCCTTTGAAATCAAACGTCTTGTCGCTGCAGGGAGAGGTCAGCACACTGGGGCAGCTCTCACTGCCCGACCTCTCCCCAGCATCCCTCTTGTCCACGCACAGGCTCGTCCTGGGGGACAGCTCCCGGCGGCATTCCCATTCTGTGATCTTCTGCCTGATGTCCAGAGCCTGCGAGCGGACGCTCACCCTGCTGATGGAGAGGGTCCTCAGTTTGGTGGCAGCACCCAAGGACAGAGTGCTCCGGGTGAGCGGGTGGCTCCCTATTGCTTCCCCGTCTTGACCCTCATTTGCACTGTCCTTTTGGTCAGCCTTGAACACGGACAGCCTTTTATCCAAAGCACCCACGCTGATGGCTTTGAGGGGGTGGCTCGGGGAGTCGGTGTCCGACGGGCTCGTGGAGGTGCTTCGCAGCGTGGACGTGCGGCTGTTCCAGTCCTTGAGGCACAGCCTGGACCTGGAGACTTTGGAGAGCCCAGCAGAGCGGGAAGAGTCCTCGCTGTCACTGAGGGGGTAGGCAGGGCTCCTCTGCGGGGACAACAGGGGCGGCGGAGTGGCTGACTGGCACCTACAAACAGAAAGAAATAAAAAATTAAGGCCCTGGGGAAACTGGAGTTATTTGCCAACCCTCTTCTGGCTGCAGCTCTCCACGCTGCAAGACCACCCCAAAGCACCATTAAGACACCAGTGACCATTCAGCCAGCAGCTGGGGGTGGGAAGTGGCAGCATTAAACTGGTGTCAATGATGGGCCGTGAGCAGGACACTTGGCACGTCCAAAACAAGTTTTTCCACCTCTGTTTGACTCCCAGCTTTTCCAAGTTTCCTGGACTTAAAGCCAGCTGAGATTCTCGTAGCAAACCTCTACCTTGAAAGCATCTACCACCTGCAGATGAGTAGACCTGGTTCATCTTTGGTCTGATGCTGTGGCCAACAGAAGCATGTCCCCTTATCAAACAGAAGTAATTTTTTATAAAAATAATATTGCACACTGAGAAAACACATTGATGTGCTCACACTGTGTGCCGAAGAATATAAACTACATAGGAAGATCTCAGTGTTACCCTGGAAAAAACCCTTGGAACAAATTCTAGCCATGGTTTGCAAAGTCAGCTATTGTTACTGGGCTTTTGTACATTGTTGCAAGGACTTAAGAACAAAAAGACAAAAGGAAATTAAATAACACATTAAGCATTTGGCTCATCAGGGATGAGCCAGCAGTAAGGAAATTAAGCCAAAACCATGTCAAAAAAGGGGGTTTGCTGCCCTGCCAAAATCCATACATACAAATCATAGCAGAAATAATCACTATTTTAACAGTAATTCCTTTCTGTTCAGGAAAAGTACAGTACAGGAAAAAGAGGGAAGACCCATAAGTAATGCCTTGCATACGCTATTACATTTATGCTGTGTGAAGACTGTGGACACAAAGCTGGTTTTTATCAACTGTCCTGTACACAGGCAAGATCCAAATGAAAGGACTGCTTGACCAAAAGAAATCAGGGGAGAAAACGTCTGCACTATAGCAAAGGGAGAAGTGATTCAGAAGATTTATGCTGCTATAATGTTTTCTGCCCAACAGGCAGCCAATACCTACAGCAGAAGTGCCAATTTCTGTGCATTAATCCAGAAAAATCCAGAGCACTGGGTTGGTTTCTGAAAAATTTGACACAGGAAATAGTTTCTTTTCCTTCAAATGCAACCCAAAACCAAATTAACAGATTCCATCCTAGTTTCTTACAGTGGATGCGTCACAATCAAAGCTCAAAAATACTACAAAAAAGAAAAGTTCTGGTCAGAAAAAGACAACAATCGAATTATCACCAAAGGGAACTGATCTCCCTCTTCAGAGGCCTGAGACAAGAGAGTCTGTTTGTCACAGAAGTTACACCACTTGGTGACTTTCATTTCTTTACTGTTACGAAAGATAAACATGCCTGTAGGAAAAGAGATCTCACGTCAAAAATTATGGCAAATACGCCTACAACAACTGCCTAAAGCAGTTATTTCAGGACAGAAAGGATGCATGCCAGAATATGCTCTTTGCTTCCTAGAAGTTGATTTTCCAGCCATTCTATGCAGCTGTAGACAGGTGTCTTAAGTGATCTCAGAAGATCAAAAGCAGGTGACAGATGATGAGTGGGTTTGGCTGGCTGTTGCAGCTCAGTTTGTAGTGGATTACCTGGAATTACCTTGTCAGACATACCTTTATAGAGCCTGAAGATGAAACCTAAATCAGCCTCTTCAGGCTTAGTGGGGCACCCTGATCCTTCATTATTCCAGCCTGTCTCATCTCAGTTTCTTCAGGTTAATACCACAAAGCCACATTTTTATATTATTAGTAACACTGCCTTAGCTTAGATTTGAGGTCATGTTCTCCTAATTCTTTCATGTTGTGCAGACCCATCCCAGAGCTGCACTGACATTTCTCTCAAGGAAACAGGCATCAGCCAGTGGAAGTGTATTTTATGGTTAAAGACATACAGCCTCCACTATAGCCTTAGAAGCTGCATGTTGGCTAAATCCACTGTCTGGATTCAGCTACAGGATAGGGACAGAAGAGGCCCTGTGGAATGCTTTAGAGCATGTTACAACTTGCTTATTAGACTCTGATCTGTACTGGCAACAGCAAGAATAAAATATAAAATGACAGAGGTGAGGTCAGTAAATTGGGACAGCAGAGGTAAAAAACATGCTGACAGTCAGAGAATCATAGACACCTCTCTCTGCCTTTGACACACTGCACAGAAAATACCCTAGGCATAGTCCTTTAATTCCTTACAATCTAAGAAATATCTTTTCAGCTATTTCCACTGTCAGGAAAAGGTTGGGTGATTCATCAGGGAAGGAAGAAAGGGGGAAAATTATGGTCTGCGTAACTTGAAGATATAGCAAAACATCTCTTCTTAAGCGATATGAACCACTCTTTTAAACCCCAGGTTCCCAGTTAGGTTATTGCAATTAAGGCTTCATCTTGAAACCCCCAAATTCAGTTACCAAGCTCCCAATCACTTCCACTGTGCTAGACCAGGGCTGCAGAGCCACAGGCCTCCTGCAGGAATTGGCCCTCAAAGACTTGGGTTACCTCAGTTAAGAAATAGATTCTGCTCTACACTGCATTACACTCTAAATTTGAGTAATTCAGAGAGAATCTATAGGACTTATTCAACAACAAAAAGGAGCAGAGCTTTGTCTCAAAGGTTTCAGCATGCATTCTCTAAAGGATGCTAGTAAGTAACAGATTGAAAGAAAAAAAACACCAAAAGTTGATCAGTGGATAATAAAATGGTTCTTCCCCAAGAAACCTACTTCCATTAGATGAATAGGCACCATAGTTAGTCAGACCTTAAAACCAGTATTACTGGACAGAGATGAATAACTAAGAAACTTGCAACATTCCACAAAAAGATTGTAAAGCAAAATGCTTTTAACTGAAGTTTTCTACATACAGAATGATATGGTGCAGCACCTCATAATGCATATCATTACATAAACTTTCCAAATATCATATATAAACGGCAGAAATAGAGATTATGGAATCAAGTTTAGCTTTCTTAACAAGTTCCCTTGGCCAACACCTTCGTTCTGGGCAGCGATTATTTCTTTGAGGGTATCAGCATTTCACAAAAGACATGAAACACTCACAAAACTTATAACAGTTGCCCTGTTATAAGTTGCTCTGATTCCCTAAGGGCATTTTTCCAACACACAGCCTTAGGCATGCAGTGCCCAAACCCCTGGCAAGTCAGGTGTGCACTCTCAAAGGATGCCAAGCAGCCCACAATGTCCTCTAAACAGGTGACAGATCCTGGACCCATCTTTCTGCTGGGACTCATTGCTGCTCACCAAGGAGAGCAGACTTAGAATCCAAGAGGTGCTTTCCAGCCCTCTAGACCATGCTCGGCTTTGCTGTTGTGATTTGTTCCTTGAGAAATCAACAGTTACCCACAGGAGGAGGAAACTGATAATATCAGTCATGTTCTGTAGGATTTTGAACTGTAGATGCAACTGATTTCACATTTTGATTCAGTCTCTTCCGTTTTTCTTTTTCTCACCCAAACATAGAAAAAAACTTGTAATTTACAAAAATTGTAACTCTTGAGGGACGCTTTCAAATATTCATATATTCTATTGCTTTCTCTAGCAAAAGCATCTCCTTTCACCAGGTCCAGTGAACACGTGGATAACAGAGGAGCTGTATCTCAGCTGCACCAAGAAGAGAACAGATGCACTTACTTTAAGATAATTTGCAACCTATTTGTCACAAGGCAAAAGATGAAAAAACTGAGTTCCTGCCTTTTAGCAAGGTTGACTTGTACTAAAAATCTATGGGGATGGAGAAGGGCTTGTTCTTCATGCCAAAAGTGCCTGAGTTCCCACCCTCTATCTGACCCAAAAGTCAAAAAGTCTTCCATTTTGGACAAGACACCAATAATCTTCCTGCAAAATGTGAGCGCTAACATTTGTCTGTTTGTAGAAGAGGAAAAATTTGATTCCCAGAAACCACTCTGAATGTGAGCAATGACAAAGTAATATTAAAACTAGGGGACTTGGCCTTTTCATCCAGTTGAGCAGAAGCACAGCTCCTTCCTGCTTCCAATGCCAAACATCAGCTCCAGAAAAGAGGAGAAATGGGTGCAGAAAATTCCCACAACTTCATGGGTAACTTTTAACAACAGGAGGCAGCCAGAAGGGTGGCTCAAGAGATGGGTTTGTCTCTTTTGGAAATCAGAGTATGAGTGGATAATCAGAATGTCCATTTATTGAGGCATTTACATGCAAGATCCACACACTTTATATACACTAAGAAAAACTTTAGGTTGCATTTCAGGCTTTAACAGTGACTGGAGAGTGCTTAAGTGACTTGCCTTGAAAGAGTTACAGGACTCCCAACCCTCACTGCCCTGTTCTGACCTCTGAGCTAAGCAGCTCATACTCCACAGCACTGTTTTAGCCTTCCTGAAGTGTCAGGAGTGACCCCACAGATCATCCTGCCCTGAGGAAAGGCAAGCTGGAAGAAGCCACTCAGCAATTTTTCAGTTTTGTAATTTTCAGTTTTGCAATTTTTCAGTCTGCTTCTCTTAAACTGACATGTACAGAATAGTAGGACAGATTTTGGCTCTCTGATCCAAAGTGGGAATTTCCCACTTCAACATGCTCATGCATGGGAGCCTATTTACTGAAAAAAAGAAAAAGGAGCATGATGACAAAAAGGGACTGGGTTTTCTTGGCTCCTGTTGATGAGATCCTGTCATTTCCCAGTGACACTGATGTTGGGTGCAAAGACTCCCAGCATTGGTTCTACTCCTCAAGACTTTCTCTCCTCTTCTGTTAGGAAAAAATATTGCTTTCTTAGTATTCTATTTTGGGGTTTTTTTTCTCATTCCTGGTTCTTCTCAGGGCATTGTGCCATTTCATCAGGACAACCTAATCTGTTTCAGGGTAACAATAACATCAGAATCAGCTGTGACCATAGAATTGTTTGGGAATGAGTAGATTTGGTCTGACACACAGCACTAGAGGCTTCTTGTTGCTCTAGCCAATATTTAAGGAGATCTGAAACAAAAGCAACAGAAATTTCTCTTTGGAAGGGCAGCAAAACTCATGTTTAATACATACACTAAAGCTACCCTGATAGGTAAATGAGGATGTAACTTTGAAATTCTCCAGAAATTTATAAGAGAGAATGCTAAAGAATGTTCAGCTACCAACTGCCAGCCACTCTGAGTGCAGATACTGGAATCCTCCCAGAGCAAGGCAAAATGAGAGGGAAGCACACCCTGCTCACCTGCTAATTGGAACCATTCACTCACTGTACTGTGCACATTTTGATGTACTGCTGCTGAGAGCAGATGTAATGGCTCACTATGACATTCATTTGTATCAAACTCCCACTTGATTTGACAAAGCAGGCAGAGGAGAGAAAACTTGTAGAGACCAACAGCAGCTCAGATTAGAACTAGAGTTTATGTCCCATTCCTTCTGTGACCAAGCACTTTTGCAGAGGTTCAGTAACCACAGTTCCTTGTAACCTGTACAGTTTCACACCAAGGGCAGTGCTGGCAGGAAGCCACAGAGCAAACAAACAGAGCACATAAACTCTTCTGCCTTTGTCAGACATTCTTGGGAACTCTCCCAGTACAAATCAATACTTTTGCACAAACAGAAACTGAACACACCACTGCAGTACAGCAATCTCTCAGGCCTCTTCAGGTGTAAAAAGGCAGAGTAATTCAAAGCAGACCAAAAATCATAAGGACTTTGATAGAATCAATGATGAGGGGACCCTTCTCCAAAAATTCCCTCTTACTCTTTCTATACAAGAACTTCCTCTGTGCTTTCCTCCAAAGGACTGTGAGAAGTCCACTTTTAGCTGCCAAAGAGCAGCAGTCAGTGGTGTGGTTGCAGTTTGAGATGAGTTATGGAACAAGTCATTTCACAGGGCAGCGTGGATTCAGCATTATTTGCTTGTGACAATGTGCCATTTCCTTTTCTTTCCTCACCCCTAGCTCCATCCTCACCAGAGGGGACAGACAGGCAGAGGCAGTGACAGTGACTGCTGCAAAGACTCAGCCAGGCATTGCTGTAAGCAGGGGACAAATGCAGGGAGTCAGGCTGTGCTAACTGGGTTAGCATGAAGGTAAAATGTACAACCATCACCAGAACAGGTGATCTGAAATGGCTTTGCTGCTTATTGAGGTGGCCCACAAGGATCCCATGTACTGATGATCCTTTGAGTTCTGACTTTTTCAAATATAAGCAATCATCTAGGCTTGGAGAGCTGTCTTGTGTATTGCATCAAAGAATATAAATTGAATCTTTCAGTGTATTAATTGTTCCAGGAGCAGAAAAGGATTTTAAAACCTTTGTTACTGTTACTCCTTGTAACTAGGGATTATGGGAACATTAAGACCAAAGGGACCTCCTGCACTACTGAATTTAAATTCACTCTCATTTGGCAGTAAACCTTTCTAGTATAATATATTGTGCACTCTCACAGCACACAGCATTTTCATTTTCTACATAGCTCAAGTAGATAATTACAGATTGTATTTAATTATCTTAAATCTAATAAGAGTTTATGGTGAATAAGGCAGGTGAACTTTTCACACTCAGATCCTGGACACACACCAGTAAGGTGATTTTTGAGCTGATTCAACTTGGTGATGGAACAAGCAGGCCAACTTGTCATATCTTGCCTCTCTCTTGGAAAAGAAAGTGATGTGCATGGTAACAGAACAAACCCTCTAGAGCCAGACCCTTTATAATCTTTAAGCTCTCCCCAGGAGTCTGTCTAAAAAGCCCCGAAAATCTGCATTTCAGATAACATCCCCCTATTGTTGTTGACTTTGGGATTGTGACAAAAACAAAACAAAAACTTGCACTTTCTAAACTGAAGAGTGAGTCTGTATTATAAGATTGTTTGAAACAGGCTCACTCTCATGAACATATGCTGGGATGGAAAAGTCCCAGCATTTAGGGAGAATGAGCAATAAAATCAAAGTGGACAACAAATCACAAAATGTTTAAAGATAGAACAAAAATAGAAACGCCAATTATTTTCCTGTTTGAACTTCTGAATTTTATTTTTTTTCCCAAGGAGTTTTGATACTTTCCACTTAAATAAAAACCAAAACCATATCAGAACGAGATGAATGACAGGACTGTGAAACAAACAAAAAACCCAGCAAGCTCTATGTGCGGTTTTTAAAAGCCCCACGTCTCTGTTCCCAAGAAGTACTGAGTCAATGATAACAATTGTGGGGTGGATTTGCAGGGGTGCTGTGGTGAATTCCTGTGTTTAACACCCCCCTCCCCCCCAGAGCTCTGGGCCTTTGCAGTTAGTTCATGAAGAGAAGCACACACAATCACAGCTGACTGCAGCTCAACTGTGTTTTTATGGCTCAGAAGCAAAAAGATCTGATTTACACCAGGGAAACACAGGAGTCATTCTGCCAAAGTAAATTACATGAAGTGGCAACTGTGCTCTACCACTGTACAGAACTAGGGCAAAGAAATCAACATTGGTGAGTCAGATCCTAAATACTTGATTTAGCCTGGGTCCGTAAAGCCAAGACAGCAAGACAAATCTGACCATGAGGAATGACTGTAAAATAAAACGCCATCAATCAACAGGCACTAGGTGTCTTTGCCAAGTGGGGGGAAGAAGATAACAGGAAATTGTGAAATTAGCTAGACTCAGAGGGTTAGATTCCCTGCCACTCCAAATTTATGACTGTTTTCTGTTCTGTTACAAGGCAAGGGCAGGATGGTCTTTGAATATTTCCCCGTTTAAGCCTTTTTCACCTTCTCTGTTCAGACACAAATAACTCCCAAGGCAAAGAATACCAATGAGCCTGGGCTGTACTTTCCATCACAGGCATCAGAAGCTGACTAAAAAAAAACCAAAAAAGCAAGAACAGAAGTAGAGTAAGCCATTCTCTCTTTTCCACCAAAGTACACTACACTGGCTTCATGGGACCATCTCCCACTTTCTCCTCAAAAAATATGATTCGAAGTTGCAAAAGGGAAGCCTCCCTTGGAGTTACTCTTTTCCCATAACATGTTCTGAACAATAATTTATGCAATAGATATTTCAACTGTCACAGCTCCACTATTGTTATTGTTCTGGAATTGGCTCAGCATGTTTTAGTCTCACCTGATTTCTTAAGATCTTGGGAGTTTTGCTGGAGAGGGAGTGGCAACACAGCAAGTGACAGCATTTTCTTAAACCAGGCAGAAAGCACAAACCTTCATTTGTCTGTTTAAGAACTGCCAGTCCTCGAAACTTGTTCTCTAGCAGCATGTCTGAACATGCTGACTGTTAAAAATCCCAGTGCACACAAAGGCTCTCAACTTTGCTTTTTCAAAGCACAGGTGATTTTTCAAGATGCTTGCTCATCTGTCCTGGAATATCAAAGCAACAAACTCTGTGGAACTAACTGACAAAGATTTCCAAGTTCTCTGTGCTCACAGAAACACTATTTGGGAAGAGTTAAAAAATTATTTCTATGAATTGTGACACTCAGTTTTCAAGATATCTGAGGGCATTCTGGATTTGGCAACCTCCAAATCTGAAATTTAGGTTGGAAAGTTGCTGTAAAATAGGTTCATCCCTCTTCTGCTCTGAAAAGTCTCTCTACACTTCACTGAAATACTCTGTATCCACAGAGAAAAGAACTGAACTGGAAGTCACAAAGTCCTAAATCATGGCTGCACACTAATCCAGAATAGAGACAAGTCTGATTTCCCTGCTTCACATATAAATCAACTTCTAGGTCATGAAAAACCTGAGTAAATAGACTCAAGTATAACTAACAGGGACATAAAAATAATAAGAATTCAGAACTCCCGTATTCTACAAAGTCTCTTAATCTCATCCACTCAGAGGAGTTTGTTTCAGAATAAATGTAAAATATTTTATTTGCCTTTCCTACCAGTATGCACATGTTCCTTCCAGTTCCCTGTGGTCCCCAATGTACTGCCAGTGTGCAGTGAGATCTTTATGTAGAAGTTTCTTTTGTCCAGTTTTGCAAATTAGTTTATTTAACACAGTGATAAAGCATCCTAGAAGGGCAGGTTATAAAACCGAAAGCCATTGTCCATCTGTCTGCTATGAAACAGGCATTCTTAATTTCTGTCATCATTTCAACTACCAGTATCACAGTGCATCAAGTCTGAGGCCTGAGATATCTGGAGAAAATAGAATATGTCACACAGGATAATACTAAAGTGATTGAAAAGATCTGAGAATATCTGTGCTGCTTCTGGAGTTACTGAAGCGCAGAGGAAATAAAATAAAAAGCAAAGCAAAACAAAATAGAATTTGAAATACCAGCAGAATAGAATCTCCTGCACTTTCTCTCTTCTGAATCCAGAAGAACCCCAACATCACCCTGTAAAAACACAGCCAGTCCTGCTGCTGTGCACTGGGGAGGGAGGTCACAAGTCATATGGACCATCCATCTGAGGCAGGGGAAAAGAAGAACTAATTCTGACCTCAAACTCTGCCCAAAGAGTGCTCAGGCCTCTGAGGGGCTGACTCATCTCTGAGCAGCAGCTGGGTGCCATCCTGTTGGCAAGACAACTGTAACAACTCAGTTCAACTTGCTGCAACCTTCTTCTGTAAGCAAAATCTGAAGCACTGGCATAAAACCAGCACACTCCATGCTAGGAAAACTTATCTGTTCCCTGAAGGACATTTTTTGTACATGTTTCTGTAATATGGATAAAGCAGTCTGACAGCTTTTTGTTTGTTACTGCATTACTCTTAGAATGATATGGATAGAGAAATGTGCCCTTGTTCTTCACCTTTAACTTCATTTTATAAGTTTTGCCCTCCCTCTTTTGTCCCTTAGAAGTGTGGATTTCCACCCACTTCAATCACCAAAGCGGTGTGTCTCAAAATTGGACTATTTTCCCAACATAATAAACGGTATTACCCTCCTCTGTGAACTTTCCAGTCACTTAGTAATGCAATTGCACCTCTAAAATTGTCTGTCTCTCATACATACACTCACATTCATTGCAATCTTTGAGATTAGGCAAAACAGTTTTCCTACCAAAAGTTACATTTTTTTTTCTTTTCTAGGAAGTAGCCCAACATGCATAACAGGCTCTGGACAGGAGCAGTAGTAATATCTCTCACACATACACAATATCTCTCTTTTATATAAACAACCAAAAGAAAGAAATCAGATGCAGGAATTTTTTTTTGTCACCTGGAAAAGCAGAAAGGCGAGGGAGCAGTTGATAAGTAAAAGATGACTCATGGAGGTGCCAAAGCAAGGAATAGAGAAGAAAACCTGTTAGTTAACAGTATACAATGTGTCTCATCTTTAGAGGTTGCATCCTGTATGCGAAGGAGGAAAGATTTCGAAGTTTATACCCCCGGCCTCTTTTATAATTTTCTTCAGTGGCTCTGACCTTATGGAATGCAAAATAGACTCCAGCTATGATGACAAACATGACCCTTGGTACACTTTCCAGTGTGCACAAATGTGGCTGGATGCCAGGTGCCCACCAAAGCTGCTCTGTCACTCCCCCTCCTGAGCTGGACAGGGAACAGAAAATATAACAAAGAGCTCACGGGTTGAGATAAGGACAGGGTGATATTCCTTATCAATTACCGTCACACCATTTGGGGGAAAAAAGAATTAATTATCAATCAAATCTGAGTAGCATCATGAGAAATAAACCCAAATCTTAAAATCACCTTTCCCCCACCCCTCCCTCTTCTTCCTGAGCTCGACTTTACTCCCAATTTTCTCTACCTCTTTTCCCGCAGCAGCTCAGCGCTGTGGGGAACGGGGGCTCTGGTCGGTTCATCGCGTGGTGTTTCTGCTGCTCCTTCTTCCTCATGGAGAGGACTCTTCACACTCTTCCCCTGCTCTGGAATGGGGTTGCTCCCACTGGAGACAGTTTTTACACTCTTCCCTTGCTTGGGAAAGGGATCGCTCCCACTGGAGACAGTTACTGCACCCTTCCCTTGCTCTGGAATGGGGTCGCTCCCACTGGAGAGAGTCACATTCTTCCCTTGCTCTGGAATGGGATCGCTCCCACTGGAGACAGTTACTGCACCCTTCCCTTGCTCTGGAATGGGGTCATGCCCACTGGAGACAGCTACAATGTTCCCTTGCTCTGAAATGGGATTGCTCCCACTGGAGACAGTCAGTACACTCTTCCCTTGTTCCACCATGGGGTCTCTCCCACTGGAGACATTCAGACTCTCCCCCTGCTCCAGAACGGGGTTGCTCCCACTGGAGACAGCTACAATGTTCTCTTGCTCTGGAATGGGGTCGCTCCCACTGGAGATTATCACACTTTTCCCCTGCTCCAGAATGGGATCACTCCCACTGGAAACACTTATTGCACTCTTCCCTTGCTTCGGACTGTGGTTGCTCCCACTGGAGACAGCTACAATCTTCCCCTGCTCTGGCATGGGATCGCTCCCACTAGAGACAGTTACACTCTTCCCCTGCTCTGGAATGGGGTCTCTCCTGCTGGAGACAGGAACATTTTTCCCCTGATCTGAAATGGGGTTGCTCCCACTGGAGACAGCTACAATCTTCCCCTGCTCTGGAATGGGGCTGCTCCCACTGGAGACAGGAACATTTTTCCCCTGCTCTGGAATGGGGTTGCTCCTACTGTAGACAGGAACATTTTTCTTCTTGTCTAGAATGAGGTTGCTCCTACTGTAGACAGGAACATTTTTCCCTTGCTCTGGAATGGTGTTGCTTCTACTCAACGCAGGAACACTTTTCCCTTGCTCTGGAATGGTGTTGCTCCTACTGTAGACAGGAACATTTTTCCCTTGCTCTGGAATGGTGTTGCTCCTACTGTAGACAGGAACATTTTTGCCTTGCTCTGGAATGGTGTTGCTCCTACTGTAGACAGGAACATTTTTCCCCCGCTCTGGAATGGTGTTGCTCCTACTGGAGATGGTCACACTCTTCCCCTGCTCTGGAATGGGATCACTCCCACTGGAGACAGCCACACTTCTCCCCTGCTCCGGTGTGAGGTCTCTCCCATGGGAGGTAGCTACAGTCTTCCTTCGCTCCGGCATGTGGTGCCTCCGTCGGGAGACAGTTCTCCAAAATCTTCTCCAAGGTGGTTCCTTCCCATGGCTGTAGCTCTTCATTTACCTCTCCAGGTGGGTCACTTCCACAGGGTGCAATCCTTCAGGAGCAGGCTGTTCCAGTGTGGATCCACCCCAAGATCACAGGTCCTTCCAGCAATCCTGCTCCAGCGTGGGCTCCTCTTTCCACGGGTCCACAGGTCCTGCCAGGAGCCTGCTCCAGCAGGGGCTTCCCATGGGGTCACAGCCTCCTTCAGGCATCCCCCTACTCTGGCATGGGGTCCTCCACAGGCTGCAGGTGGATCTCTGTGTCCCCGTGGGCCTCCATGGGCTGCAGGGGCACAGCTGCCTCACCATGGGCTGCACCACGGGCTGCAGGGGAATCTCAGCTCTGCTGCCTGGAGCACCTCCTCCCCCTCCTATTCCACTGACCTTGGTGCCTGCAGGGTTGCTCCTTTCACATGCTCTCACCCCTCTCCTCTTTGGCTGCAGTAGCTCCTGCACAGTAACTTTTATCACTTCTTAAATACGTCATCCCAGAGGCGCTGCCATCGTCGCTGATGGGCTGAGCCTTGGCCAATACAATGGCTTTGTACAGATTAAGAAATTATATACTTGACTTGAATTTATGAGGGAATTTCTTTTCATTCACTTCCTTCAAAAATCTATTAACCAGTGTTTCATTTTTTTCTGGCTTATGTTAGCACAAATCAAGTGTTGCTAAGGAGAAGTTGCTAAAGATCCAAACTGATGCAAAAGTTAGTGCAGGAAGATTTAAGGCATTGATCTGGTGCAAACGCACACTTGTGAAAAACAAAGTTTCAACTTAAATAATATTTGCACTGAAAATTATATTAGGTTACTACATCTGACTGGTTACAGTGTGCTTCACTCTACTTTTAGCTAAACAAGCCAGGAAAATGAAGAAATGTGTTGGGCATACCCACAACTGAGCGTCACATGAAAAAAACTGGCCAGCCAAAAGTTGTTGGGGTTTTTCCTTAGTTGAACAGAGCTTTGAAAAACTCTTTGATCTATTTATTCTCCAATCTGTTGGCATATAGACATAAACTGGAAAAGAAAAAAAAAATAAAGGGGCAGGAGGGGAAAGCAAAAGAAAAAAGCCAAGCTGTGACTTGCAGTGCTTGTTGCTATTGTACTTATTTACCCAAGAGTCCAGACAAGGCTGAGTTTAATTTGACCAAGGGCTACAACTGGCCCTAATTCAGTTTCACTGCATATTAACAAATGAACAATCAGGCAGTGCTGGAGCACTGTACACACCAATATTCAGAAACATGATCTAAAGGAAACTTTCCAAAAGATTCAGACATTGGCTTCTCTCTGCCTTTCGCTGCCCATAACTGTCAGCAGGAGCAGAGTTAGGTCAGGGAAAGGCACTCCCCACGACTTTGTTCACCGTGATCAAGGGTAACTTCAACGTGTCCATTACTCATCCAGCTGAAACGAGCCTCCCCGACCAGATTTCTGCACCACACCTACGAGAGCTGTGGGATTTCAAGCCTAAATTTGGAATCAGAATAATGGCTGGGGGATTTATATATCCTTTATAAGCATTTGATTCTCACGAGGCCTTGGCTTCTTATAAAACTGTGGATTTTAGTTTTACACTAGGTTCTATAAGGAGCTGGCCAATATATATTAACATTTCACTTCACTTTTTACTTCTTATGAGAGAATTTGTATGTAGCATAACCCGAAGGATGAAAATATTTTGTGGCCATTGCCCTGCAACAGAAATGCTGCACAGTAAACTGAAAGCTTTGTTTAATTTAGGGCAACTAAACGTTAACTTGGAACAACTAAAAGCAGGATGACATTTCTCCTGTCACATCCTTTCCTTCCAGGACAAAACTAAATTTCATGTCCCTACAGGAAGCTACATAGGCAGCATCAGGCAAAGCATCCAGAAAATTGCTATGGTGCAAGTGAGGCAATACCAACATCTGTGTATACAGCAGCAAGAAAAACCAACAGGCAACATCTATAAGCTCATCGGCTCTAAAAATATTTGCTCCCTACAGACTACAACACTAACAATAAACTCCTTCCAGTAACCCATGGGGTCTCAGATAATGAATATTTGAAGCAGTAAATTGAAGTTCAGATTCTGACCCTAAATTACATCCCTGAGAACCTCACAGAGCTGGACCCATAATACTGATTTTTTTCCTGAAAAGCAAAAACCTGTTACTTATGCTCTTTATTCAATGGGGAAAAAAAATGCAAGCTGTCTCATAGCCAAGAAAGCACATTTCACAGAAAGTATATTAAAAGAAAAAAAGCCACAAAACCCCAAAACATGAAACCAGGCATCAAAACCAACACAACACGAAAAAGTGTTCCAGGAGCACCTCATTTAATGCTGTGTTTTCAGCTGTTAGAAAAGTACAGTCATTGTAAGGCATATTCGGGCTAAGTATAAACAACTGTGGTCTCTCTCTAATGGACCAACACTTTCTATACAATAAAAACAAATTCAGCTTAGCATTGGTATGAACACCACGGTGTAACTTAAAAATCATCTTTAGGAATTAAAGAGGATAAAAAGGACTCTTATCAAATAAACAAGAAGCAAGCATTTAGCCTTGGAGAGATGAGGTTCTGCCTGAGAGCAAGAGAGGTAAGAGAAGGGCTGTAAAAATGAGTTTTAGTCCCACAAAGTCACTTGTTCTACACCAGAACTGCAAACTCTGGAAATTAAAGCTACTGTTCTAGCTACTTTCAGTAAGCAGAAGGTTGGTGTTGAGTTCCTGCCTGTGAGTAGACAGTTCACCTCCTGCAAAACTGGCTCTGGGAAAGGACACTAAGGAATTCAGTGCTATGGCACTTCATGCTCTGCTGTATTTAGTTTCCTCCTCTCGTGCCTCTGACAAGGACACAGCTGCCCACCACTGCAATCACTTCAGCCTACCCAGACTTACTCAGAAACTCTTCCCTCCTGGAAAGATGCAGAACGGAGATGGAGGAATTCTCAGCCCAGCGTGCTTTGTCGTAGCCTCTGTGCTCCCTGAACGTTGCCTGCTTCACTTGTCAAGCAGCAAATGACACACAGAGTGTTTGTCAAACCTCTGTCCCTTTGTGTGCTTAAGGGGAGGAAACTTCCATTAATGTTTAACAAAACAGGAGCAAAGCCTTTCTTTCTCTGCAATCTCACGTGTTGGCTTTGAAGGGACCGGTGTGTGGGAAATCTGGCAAGCCAGAAGTTTGCTCCTGGTAGCCCACAATAATTGAGCTTTTATTTTAAAGTTACAGGAAGCAACAGTTTAGAATTCATTCCTGAAGCTCTGAACTGAGGCATTCCAGCTGCCTGATGCTAAAGAAATCATAGAAGCTGTGTCAGGGACCAAACCACATACACAGACACAGCAAACCTGCCAGGCTCAGCCCCTGTCTTGAAGCCCACATGGGTGGCAGTAGTGCTTGACAGGAAAGGGAGAGGTTAAAAATCCACATTCAAACGCTTTCAGGTCTCTGCCAACAAATGGCCACATGCTGTCTGCCGTCTCCCCTTTGCCTCTATGGACATAAAGTGGCTTCCCAACTCGGCAGCAAGTCGAGGGGCAGAGGTCTCCTGTGAGAGCAGTCTCCTCTCTGGGAATTTGTTCTGTTGTCTGCACTGCCAGCTCCTCTTTTGGCCCCAGCTGCCTCCCGGGGTGAACATCCCACTGCACAATAAAAAAGGTGAGTCAGCTGGAGACATCTGCCACAACAGGAGGATTAACCAACACTGTCTACACTTGAGTGTCACCAACACTGCCCCATCCCGGGCACAGAAGTCCCCTGGACCAGCAGCCCACCTCCTGCCAGCATTAGCTGTTAAAAAGACCTTCTGGGCTGTTCCCTAGCAGAATTTGAATCACAAAGCCTTTCTGGGCTACTGCCACGGCAATGAATTCTGCTTTTGCAGCTCAAATAGTTACGGTGTTACCTGGAAAAAGCTTTCTTTGAGGAAATTGTGATGCATGATGGGCTTAGCCTAGGAATCTAAAATGAAAAATACCATTTCCATCTATTAGCTGCTGTTAATTGTTTGTCAAAAAAAGTACTTGCTGTACAGCCACAGTATTGTGGATCACCTATGTTCAAGTGACCTTGCTTTACAGACCTACCTTTTTCTTTCTATAGTTAAGGAGAGAAGAAAACAAACTAATACTTCTTTTACTTCTGCATTTTCCTACAGCCCCCTGACAATAAAATACTAACATATATTGGCATTAAAGCTCATCATTAATATGATAATCAAAATATTTCCTTTATAAAAATAATGTTTTAACGAAGAGCTTTAGGAACAACATACAGACACTCTGGGCAAAATTTCCATATCTGGTTAATAACAGGATATTTAGGCTCTCAGTAAAAGCAGTCAGGCTGTTACAAGAACTGACATTCCCGTTGACTACGATAGAGTTTTATGAATTGTCTCAATAAATCAACTTTTTGAGTGCTATTTAGTTATTAGGAACATCATATCTGTTACAACTGTTATATTTAGTTGTGCTTCCATCACTGAAGCCCATCCTACCAGATGCCTGCACATTGCTGCCTGCTGCTCAACAGCTTCAGAATTCCCTGGTGCCAAGGGAATGTGACGCATTCCCTTGTGGCACACTGCCTGTTCTATACACAGGACCTGGCCAGAATGGAAATAACCTCAGAATGCATGATGGGAATTGTGACAAAAGCTTGGGAAAAATCTCCCAGGAACTATGGGCATTTTTGCAGGTATATATTATAATAATATGGATGCTACCTGTGTACGTCCATTAGCCCCTATTTTTCCTCTTGAAGAAAAATGCTTACAGTTTATTTTGCTTTTAAGGACATTTGTTGTCATTGTTCATTCCTCAAGTGTGAAGACTGAAGGTGATGCTCGGTGTGTAGACTGACTCAAGCACTGAGCTAATTCCCAGTTTCATCACACAGCATTGCCTGGTGAATAGTGACTATGTTATTTAGAGGATGAAGCCTGTGAGGATGCCATGTCTGTGCACTTCTTGCTTTGTTTTCCCAGGCAAATGGTGGGGGTTTTTTTCCAGTCAGGGGAGAAACATATATTATCTATCTTATTATGTTCAGATCTTCCTTCCAAATTCAATCTTCAAAAATTCTGCTAGCTCTTCTTTCAAAGTTCTGTTCTGCCCAAATGGAAAATATCTTTTTATGATAACCAAACAGTGCAGGAAACTGATAAGACAACACAGACCCTTTCATTTCTAAGCCACTGATTCAAATCCAGACTGATTAGGGCACAGAATGGAAATTGTTCTCCCACACTGGTGGCTTTTCAAGAGCTCAAGTGTAAAGAGATGAGTGTCTTAGCTCCTAAACAGACAGATATTCACAAACATAGTATCATTTACAATGCTCATCACTTGCATCTTTGGTGGTCTTTTCAGTGAGATTGTCAGCTTCTCCCTGGTCCAGAAAGCAATAGAGCTTCATTCCAGAAAAACTGAAATATTGGCATTATGATGTAAAAATACTATGCACATGACTACTATGCCCTACTCCCTGAGGACTTCAGTCTCACTTCTTATTGCTGCCCAAAAAAACAAATTCACATAAAACTTGTGCTCTGATTCTCTGATACAGCACTGGTGGGGATTCCTGTGAGTGTTCTAACACACTGTCTTGTTCATTGCTTCTACTCACTACAGTTCAGTGCAGTAAAAGACTAGAAAGATATTGGAAACATTTCCAAAATCAAGCTCTCATAATCATTTTCTGTAAAAATATCTAAGTTCAGTTCAGATCTTAGTACAAAAATTGCAGTGTTAGTCTAAGTAGTCTTCATACTACAATATTTGCATTAAAAATGCCTCTTTAGTGTAACTTCTCATCTAGAACTCTGTATTTTAAAGACTTGTTTGTTTCTCTTCTTAATGTTTTAGTTGCCAGCGATTTTGGCCAATATAAACCTTGATCGAAGAGAAAAGGTAATTTTCATGATAAGGTATTCGCCACATATAAAAGCATAAAGCATTCAAAGTGCCATGAGAATTAAATTACAGTTGGAAAGAATTCACTACTTTCCTGTAGCCTCTAAGTAATAATAAAGCCAATTTGATCTGAAGCTTTATGAAGCAAAATTCAATCAAAATTTTTTGGGTTTGTTGGGGTGTTTTCTTTGGAACCTATGCAAACAGGAGGGATATTGATAATCTTTCCAGCTAAGTGATTTCTTTGACTGACAAGCGCATTCTTCCTGAATGGATTTTTAAAATTAAAGTGAATCAAACCAGCCAGCAATAGAAATGGAACAGCAAAATTCCCCACTATCAATCCTCTGAGGAAGCCCAAAGGATGGATCCAGAAGTAGGTCCACTTCCCCAGTTCTGTTTCTTCGTCTAACTAGAAGCTGTCACCTTGCTTTGCAAACCATTCCTCTCATGTCTGCAGACCTCTGTGCTCATCAGAATGTTTCTGCAGCTCTGCTAAAATGACTTGCAGAGGTTCCAGCACGGCCTCAGCTCTGCCAGGCCGGGGTTGGTGCCGAGCAGTGGGAGGGAGGGGAACGCTGTGCCCCGGACCATCGGAAATCAGCACGGCACTGCGGCCACTCGCCCAGATAAAGGGCACCCCTGCAGTCAAAGCCTGTATTCAAACCCTGCCCAGCTTCAGGGTCATCTGAACCAGCGCTTTGACTTGTTCCCACTGCAAATGTTTCTGTTCCCGATGGCAGTCGGTGCCCTCCCACCTCCCATGGCCCAGCTCAGAGATGGGCTGCCAGAGCTTCACCTCCCAAGTGCACCTCCAGTCCTACAGGGTAAAGAACAGCTCTTATCCCCTTCTGAACCAAATGAAACTCTGTGCTGCTGGGAACTGAGCTGCTGAAAATCTGTCAGGCTGCTTCTGCTAGTAAAAGAAAGGGTACAATATTTGCTAACAGATTTCACATCAGTTATTCAGTTTTCATTGTTATTTGGCTGAAGTTTATTTGTATGGTCTTCGAAATCTCAGTGGTTTAAACAAAATAAAAAAGTTGTGTTTCATCACAGCTCAAATAACTGAGCATATTGCTTAGTCTTAGAATTTTATTAAATCACTATTCTTCCTGTTCTCAAGCTCACTGTCAAAATATTAAAACTTGGTTCTCTTCTAAAGTAACAAACATTTTCTACAGGGGGTTTGTTGTTTTTCTTTCTCACAAATTCATAAAGAGCTCATAAATGTTCTCACTAGTACTTCTGAGCAGTAGGCAAATACTTTTGGCAGGAAAATGCATCTCAGCAGTTCAGTGTGGAGTGCCTCATTGCCTTGAGCCCTGCTCAGCTGCCAGGAGATCTCCTGCAGCACAGGGGAGAGGTCCCAGCCCAGGCAGTGGCAAGAGGCTGGGATGTGCTGAGACTGTGTGAGCTTAATTCACACCACTGGCCTCTTGCTGCTCTAACAAAGTCCCTGATAGCTGCTCTGGCTGAAAAAATTGGGAGCTGTTTTAGCCCAGGCCACCCCACAATTGATGGGGCAACAGAATTTTTTATTTTGAAATAAAAATGAAAAAAAAGCCTTGGCTTCCTGCTTTAGGCGTACATAACTGACTCTCCTTTTCAAGCTGGTCTCACTCCTTCCTCCTCAGAGCCCTCAAATAAAACTTGCATGCCCAAACATGCACAAAACAGCATCCACTAACCTTCCACACCATGCACAAATGTCAAAAGTTATGAACAACCAGAAACCACTTCTAGACCTGCTGCCTTCCCTGTTTCTGTGTACTAGGTGTAAGCCCAGGCAGAGAGCACCTTTCACCTTTGATTAAAATGCAGCCTTTCCCCTGTAATTGAAATACTGCCATCCACAAAGGAAACAAGCAGCTTTTCTATCACCCACAGCACTACTGTCCACATACTAAGCAAGGAAAGAATAAGAGATGAGAAAATACTTTATCATTAATATGCTAAGACAAATGGCAATCACAAAAAAATTAGTGGGAAAATTGCATGCATTAGAACTTCAAATCAGATCAAAACCTCACTGCTCTAGAGCGCAACACAGAGAGCTGAAGATGTATCTTTTGATTAGCAAATTATTGCATTCTTCACAGTGCTCTCCAACCAGAAAACTCAGGGTATGTAATAAATCTAGTAGTCTTTAAATTTATACTCATGTGAAATACATAAATGCAATTAATTACATTTTGTTTATCTTACTGGTAATAATATTTTTACAGTAGGACCAGGGCTGCGCTGTGGTGGATGCAGAGTTATCTCCCTCCCAAGGCTCTGTAACTAATGGTGAGGGAGTTGTTCAGTGTTGTCCTGCCCTATCTGCCCCTGGAGTCATCCACCCTGGATGTGGGCACAGCTCTTCTGCATTAGTCACAAGAAAATTCACTGTCAGTGCAGGCAGACTGGATCACATCTGGATGACTGACCTGACAATAAATTTGGGCAGTGCCTACAGCTCAACACAGAGCTGAGGAGCACTGGTTAATTTGCATTTTTTTCTTGTATTAGGAGTAGCAGAAGGATTGAATGAATAAGAATTAAAGTCATATTGTTACATTATCTGATAACACAAACAAAAGGCCCTACATTTGTATCCATGAAGGGACAAGTCCCGCACAGACAGTGCCTCTCTGAAGATGACCCTTCTCCCTAAACAGATGAATTTTTCTCAAGACATGAAATTATATTTGAAATGAAAAATTTCCTTTGGAAAGGGAAGACAATAAAGCACTCTAAGGACAATCCAGCAGAACAAAAATCTGCCAGCCCTACTCCAGCACTGACAGCAGAGCCCTGCTTAATTCCAGCAATGGGTATATCTACACATTCTTTTATTTAAGAATTCTGGAAGTGTCAATTCCTAAGGCAAAATATTTCTAGACTTCTGCCCAGCCCATAACCACATAATCCTTTCAAGGGAAACAACGTATTTCAGTTGGATTTAGTAACGTGGACCAAGAATTAATTTCACTTTAAAATAAATAAATAGATTTGATGTAAAAATGAATGAACTTGGCTTGGGTATGACTGATTTTGGAAGTGATCATACATCTCAGGTTTTTAAGGCTGAAGCACAAGCACAAAGTCTTACTTCTACTAAGATTTCTCTAGAAGTTTTCTTACTTTCTAAGACCTTTCTAAGATTGTTTCTGCCTTGAGAGAAATGCAATAATAAAACACAAGACCTTGATGTGCATGTGAAACAACTGAGCATGGACCTGTGTACACAATGGAGAGAGGAAACCAACCCAAAACAATATTCCTAGTAACCAGCCCATGGGCTTACCTTGTTAAGAAATGTCATTATTTTATTTCATGCTTAAAGAATTATAAACAATCCATCTGAAACGCTCCTGAGGTGTCTCTAGTTATATTAGTCCTGGCTATGTGGTGCATCTCTATTGCCTTCACTGGAGGTAAGGTAGCTCCACCAAAAGAAATTCTATCCTGTTAACTTGAATTCTGAAGAAGGAAAAAGTTCTGAGCCACAAAGCCAGTGCAAACATATCTCTCAGCACATTAGGCTAATGGGGGTGACAAACTGCCAGTGACAGCAGGAATGTCCTCACACACTGCTGGGAGATAAAAACCAAAGGCTATATTTAGAGGTTTGTGGGTACTCAGCTCAGTTCTTCCCAAGCAAGAAGAAAGATCCAACACATGATATCAGATTTCAGTTTTAGCCAAGTAAGAGTGTATTTTGTTCAAAGATTCAACTAGAAGTATTTAGAAGGGAGAAGTTTTATGAGTGTTATTTGAATAGACACTTTGCAGCTTGGTGCTCATGGCAATTTGCAGATGTAATCCTCTGTTTGCACAAATCTCTGGCGTCTTGCTATGGCACCCTCTGACATAAGCACCCCCAGTTTATTGTGCCAATAAACCACTGGCTGATTTCTCAGCTGGATAACATCCTCCACCAACATCCTCTGGTGAGGACACCACCTTTCCTGTGGAGATTGGGTGGAAAGGCAACAATCCACATCACAAAATGCAGTCTGTAACAAAACCCCTGTGATTCCAGTGGCATAGCTTTCCTCGGACACACAGCCTCTGAGAACAGTTTTCCTCAGACATAGTCCTTTTCCACAACTGGAATCAAGGTT
Organism: Hylia prasina; assembly: GCA_013397195.1. Taxonomy (NCBI): domain Eukaryota; kingdom Metazoa; phylum Chordata; class Aves; order Passeriformes; family Sylviidae; genus Hylia; species Hylia prasina. Next base: position 2,203,503 of record VYXD01003817.1, read on the forward strand.
GGTTTCTGCTTTGGCTATCTTCCCAAATCAAACTTAGAGACTAAATTTGAAAGATGTTTGTTCTAGCTCATGATGACAGTCCCTCTATATATTCTACCAAAGTCACCATGCTAGTGAAACATGCACTTGCAGCAAAATTAATTTTTGTTCAATTGTTTTTTAAAATGTTTCTGAGCTTTCAAAAGCTCTCTCTTATTCTCCAAGGTGGGACCCATACATAAGGCACACCCTGCACCACAGAAAATTTGACGGGCAAAGAGAAATTCTGCCACTTACACTGGAAGAAGTCTGTATCTCCAAAACCTGACATTATTTATACCTCAGGCAATAAACTCAGACAAAAAACAAAATCAATGGGGTCCTCTAAAACTGTACTTCCTGTACTTCAGTTGCTGCAGCAGGTGAGAAGGCTCAAGTGTATAAAATGCCTTGAGATGAAGAGCTAAGAGATGACATATTAGCCAGAGGCAAAGACATCAAGAATTATTTACAGAAACTATGTAGCTGCACAATTCTAAATATTTTTTAGCTCTGGACTGGTCCTTGTTGCATCTAAAACTGAGCTGTAATTTTAAAATAAAATGATATATTACTATATAATTATTTTGTTCAGGATTTTTTTTTACTCCTTTTATCTGTTATACTACAGAGCCTACAAGTTTGAAAGCTGTATTTTGCTAACTAAAGCATGACTTCATAGACATCTATTGGCTTGTTTTAATACTGTACAGTGTAGAGGTGATTTTTAAGTCAAAGACAATAGTGCCATTTCTACATTTACCTATGTTTGCACTTGAGAAAACACAAATGCACCTTGTCACACAAAGTCACGCCTTTCTGTGAGTTCTATTCTCTCAAGGTTTCCTCAGAATTACACTGATCCTCATAACTGTGGTGCAATCAAATTCATTTGATGCAAAAGGGTCATGCTATGGGCTTCTTTGTCCCCTGCTGAAGGATTAAGAAGATTTCACAGAGCTGCTTCCTGCCAGAATTACTAAGAAGTCCCTTCCAGCTACACACAAGGTGCTTTCCTATCCTTCCATTCCTTGGCATTCACCTCAGTGACTCACAAGGAAGGATTAAAGTTGTACCATGGAAGTTCACAGAAAGCCAGAGTCTCCTTTTGTAAGCATAACAACCCATCTGCAATTTCTCCAATTTGCTTCCTGTAACTGAGTCTTGTTCCAAACATCATCAGAATGTTCCCACTGGCTTGGACCAAAACAGCATTCCTGGTCCAAGGCTCAGTCACTGACCATGAGAGTTAGCAGGTGCCTGGAGAAGAGAATAAGAAGGTGCAGTGCAACTTAAGCAGCTTAAGAGTCTGTTGACTCACAGATTTTATTTCTGTGACTAAAAGGCTTTGGAAGATTTTTTTTTCCATGGATTTGTCTGATTGCAGCATCGCTTAACAGTAAGTTTCATGGTTTAAAGACATGCTGCTGAAAAATGTCTTCTTTTCAACTGATTCTCAGTCCGCTGTCTTCTGGTTTCATTGGATTTGCATTAGTTCTTAAATGGAAAGAGTATTTTTTCCCTATTTATCATCTCTGTTCCATATATCATTTCAGATACTCCTCTTACCCTTCAATCCTTTCCTTTCTAGGATGAAGAGTCACAATCAATCTAATCTTGTCTTAGTGAAAACCAACCTTGTACCCTCAACCACCCTTGTTATCATTCTACAATTTTCTCATTCAGAGTGCAGTCAAGTTTTCTCTCCTAAAACATAAAATCTCAGTTTTTAACAAGTGGTAAATGACCTTCAGGTAACTTCAAAAATGCATTTGTGTGGTTTTATTTAAAACACTTCACTTTCTTCAGATCTAAGAGTTTTTTCCTCTCCTGTGGTCACAGCAGAAATCCATGAATCTCACCACCAGATCCGCAGGTGAAACTCACAGTTATCCTCCCAAACAATGTCCTCGCTCTGCTCTCTGTCTTTCCCTCATTTCTTGAAGGGCCATTCAAACAACTCTGGTGGAAAAATGTCTCTGGTGACTCATGACAGTGAATCGTTCCCACTCTGGTGAGGACCAAGGGAATTTTAGTTACTGTAAAAATCTTAATGCCTGCAAAGCATGCAGCTGTATGGATGTTTACCTTCTTTCCACTGAGGATTTTTATTATTGAAATTTAAATTCATTATCTACAGGGATCAGAATCACAGCCAAAGTAATTAGAAATACTTCTAGAGACTTTACTGACCTTTGCTTCTGACCTATAAGGAATCATAAAATCTTGAAGCTGACGTCACCATATCCCTGAATCACACCATGCATCTTAGAATCACAGAATCACTGAGGTTGGAAAAGACATTTAAGATCATCAACTGAACAATCTTGAAGCAATAAATCCCACCAAAACTAAGATTGATGAGGAAATAACTCTTAAAAATCTATCTTAGCAACCAGGAGACTTCTACCCCTGTGTTATGCCAGTATCAGCACTAACTGAAACTCTACTACCACAAATTACAAAGGACGTTTGCAGATTTCCAAATACCCAGTCAAATCCCACATTAAACAGAGACAGTGACTGTTCAGTTTAAGTCAATCTTTGAACATGTTTACAATAAATTTTATGAGCTTTAAACTTTTATGATGCACTCACAACACTGATTTACAGTCTGACTCAAATGAAGAATGCTCATGGTTGACTCAAATAAGATCCTCTTGCAGGGTTTCCCAGAGACAGGTGAAGATAACATAAGGCAAAATAATGGAGGGAGAAGTGGTGCATGACCAACTATTCTTCTTCTCACTTGTTGTGCAAGGGCAGCTTAAAGATTTTCCTGAGATTAGCTTCAGGCTCTTACTCGTACTCACAAAATCTTTTTCTGACAAATTCAAATCAAAACTGATAATGATGATAAGGAAAGCCAGTTTATTTGACAGTTACTATCCAATAACTTAGTATCCCACAGTACTTTCTAGGCTATTCAGAATGGAAATGATTTCAAAACAAAAGACTTGTCCAAAGTTTGCCAAAGCCTAGACCCAGGTTCCCAGCACCAGTCTGCACTGGTGGAAGGACAATAAACAACTAGAGAATTCCAGAGATCATTAGGGAACTGTTTTTGATAGCTATATATGAATATTTCTCTAGAAATTCCTTAAGCCACCTTGGCCCCTCATTATTTTATCTTTTTACTATTTTGTACTAGGACTTGGCAAACACACAAACTGGGATGTGTACAAGGTTATCAAGCCCACCTCTGCTGAGCTCCAGCACAACATAATATGCATAATAAAAACCACCAGAATGGATGCTGGTTGTCTGCATCTTTCTTTGCACATTTTTAAAAGTTTAGGTTTCCCCCTAACTGTGAAATACAGGTCATCTTCTTTGCAAATAATTTTAATGATACAGAAAGGACAAATAAGCAAAGCAAGAGAGATGAGCCCTGTACTTTACATTCAGCCCTTTCCCACCTGCTGCCTGACCATGGTCTGCAAAGGCAGATACAGCAGAGGAAATGTGACACAAACCAAGACAAAACACAAACTGGAGATTGGCAGTGCAGGAAAGCTGACAGGCAATCACATGGCTGAGGAGTTCAGCCCAAAATTTCTGAGCTCTATAGAGCACCTTCCACACAAGTCCTTCCTTGAAATCACTCCGATCACAACCAGCCCATGAGCAGCAATTGTTCAGCAAGAAACCTCGGCTCCTCCTCTCCCTACAAAAAACTTCCCCCAGCCCAGAAAAGCTCTCTTTGTGTCAGAATAGAGGTTGCTCACCCTTGAGTAGATGTCTTGTTCCAAACACAGACAAACTTTACTCAAAATCTACAAATCCTGCAGTTCTCCACTTACCTATCCAGAGTGTCCTGAGGCACCTTACTCCCTCCAGCTCTGCTGTTGACACTGCTGTTCTTGTTGGCAGTCATGGTCATTTCTGCTTTCTAGAAATGTGGATATCTGTGAGAAGAAAAGTCAATTAAGCTTCAACAAGCCCAAATGACAATTAACTCCTTGAACTACTATGCTGTGTAAAGGCACAGGTTGCTTTTCTATAAAATGTGATCAGTGTAGTTATGATCCTGGAAAGCCAAACCCTACCTTTCTGCTGCTGCTATTGCACATCCACAGCCAAGTTTATGAGAGCCCAGTGCTATAAATGCAAATAACTTATGGGAAGTAGGTGTGTACTTCAGGTGCTGGCCTGTCTGATGAACAGAGCTGGATACCAAGTTCACAAAATATCACAGGTTTGGTGTGGTTCTTCCATCCATCAGAGTATGTGGAGACCCCAACAACAGCACTGTGTCTGGAAGTTTGACCACACCACAGCCATCCCAAGGAATAAAGAAAGCTCTCTCACATTTAAAGTGCAGCTCTATTCTGGAAATATTTGCTAGCAGTGAAATTTATGCAATGATGAATTTTTGAATATAATTTTCAAGTCTGCTTGTGATATGAAAATATCACAAGCGGTTTTCTCTGTTAGCCTCAGGATTCTTTAAGTAAAGCTATATTAGGACACTTTTAAAACCCCAAATAATATAAAGAATTTTTATCAATTCCTAGCTGGTTTTTTAGCAATTTTGTAATCCCAAAAGCAGTGATCCTAATTTCAGCCCTGTGCATAAAGTTAGGTGCCCAAAAATGGGTCTCACTTCTGTGACATTGCTACACACCAGCCAAGAACCAGCTCAGTACCATGATTTATTTTGCCTTAATTCTGCTATCTTAATAGCAATGTGTGTGATTGAAGAGAGAACATGATGGTATGGATAAAGGCCAGGATGTCACCCAAGGGATGCAAAAGCAGGAACCCCTAATATCATGCCCCTCCACTGACTATATTCCATGTTTCTCCAGTGTAAAGCACAGCTCTTAGTGGCCATTTCTCCTGTCATTGTAATCCCTTGAGAAATATTTTGCAAAATGAGGGAGGAATGTATTTTCATGTCATGATAAGATTGCTAAAATGCCAGCAGAGTCCCTTGAGAAAGAAAATGAACAGTATTTACTCCACCTGATGCTACAGGAGTAATTTATGAAGGATTCTATGGCTCTGCTGGTACCAGTCTGGGTGGTTCCTGAAATGCTGCTTAGTTTATAAACTATCTACCACAGTTTACAGCAGTGCCACCCAGGGTCTGACCAGAACTACCAATTTTGACGACCATTAACAGCGCAGCTAATACAAAAATAAGGAGTGTTACAAAACTCCTTGTTTACTCAAACCCACAGGAAGTCCAGACTGCTTGAGAAGCCTCTGTAATGTGACGCTGCAAAGCAAGCTGGGGACGGACAACACACAAAAATCCCTGTACTGACAGACCTATCACAGTCAAGGGACATTCTCTAAACCACTTTATTCCAAGCAGTTCTGCCACAAATGCAGTCAGAAAATCTGCAGATTGCAGCTCCAGAGGCACAGTCAATCGTGCTGACCACAGACTCCAGGTCTACTTGTCCTTCTCTGCTGTCTTGTATCAATTTTCCCAGATTAAGTAGAGATTTTTTTTTCCCCGCTTGGTAACATTTTTTCTGCACTGAAGCTCCCTAAATTCCTCCAGTGTCTCACTGTTATTGTTAGAGTTACATTATCAAGATTACAGGACTGTTACAGAACTGCCTGTTCCGACTGGAAAAGGGATTGCTCAGGACAAAAAAGGAAGCCTGTTAATGCTGGCCAAGCTTTCTAGGACTGCACATTCCACAGGGAGTAAGCAGTTTTTTTAATGTTTTCCACTCACCAGTTCAATACTTTTACTGTGTTAAATCTAAATCGCTTAATGATGCTTAATGTGAGAAAAATAAGAGAGATAAACATGGCATAAGGAGAACAATAACTGTTAGCATGCATGTGTAACATTAATGTTCCAAGATTTGCTTTTCCTTTCAAGACAAAAATAAGCTGAAGAAACCCTCAAAAATATGGGACACTGATCTAACACATTAAAAAATATAGTGCGCTTTTATGCTGCTGTTTTTGAGAGTCCACTTTTCCCATAACCAAAATCAAGCGGAGGGGGGAGAAAAGTATGTCAAAGCTTGATAAAAATCATTGTCAACATTTAAAAGAAGTGATTATTTAAATGTTACATTTCAAAGCCATCTTAAATGTCAAGTAGAAGAAAGTGGTTTGTTTTCAACTAAAGATAAATTGAATTCCTAAAGACAATTTCTCAAGATATGTCAGATTTACTGATATAAGTGTGTTCCTTCCCATGCAGTTGAGACTATGATACATATGATGATACATGAGACTTTTCTATTCAATTTTCCTTTAATGTGTATTTTGGATGAATATTTTACTGCAGGTGATGCTGGTATCATCCCAGCATAGGCAGAGAAAATGTAAACAGCATGAACATGGCAGAAAAGTATTCAGCCATTCAGAGGTGCTTCTAAGGAAGGACTTACATCACCCAAAAAACCCACCAACCCACCCACCAATCCACATCACCTCAAAAGTAAAGGGAAAAAAATAAAACAGAGACAAAGAAACAAGGAAAGAAAACCTAAACTAAATGTTATGGTTATGTAGAAAGTTATTTTAGATCCTTCAAATGAATCTGACAGCCTCCAAGTTTATTGAATCTTTGTAGGGTTAGAATCACACCCCTTGGGCTTGGGTGAGAGCATTCCTCACTACAGTATTTGCAAATTATTCCTCACAAAGCAATGGAAACCAAAATCTCTCAGGTATTGTGACATACTGTTAGAAACAAATCCAAAAATAGTCATGTCACAGATTCTGCATTGCCTCATAAACCATCTAACAAACCCACTCTAAAAATGCAGAATTCTCGTTTATTTGTGAATGTAAAGAATTCCTCTGAAACCCTTATTTAGCCATAATTTGTGCTTTGCTCCAGACATGGTTTCACTAATTTGATTAGGAAAGCTCTCAAACTGGCAATTTAATGAGCCCAGATGGTAGAATCATTATATCAAATTTGCCTAAAACCTCCACAAACCATTAATCAGTACCAAAAAGTAAAGATGACAGACAAATATGACAAATGGTGTGATGGCAACAGGGGATCTGCCGCTCATGCCAGGCAAGGGTCAGCATCCTGACTGGAAAGGGCTGCTGCAATGCAGATGTTTCCTAACAGATCTTTATCATTACAGGAAGATCCAATGACAGAATATTCCTTATGGACCACCTGTAAATGAGCCATACACTTTTACTCTTTTAAAATCAAAGTGCGGCCTGAGGCTTTTTTATGGACAGATGAGGCACTGAAACCCATCACGCTTTGGGGTCATGAACATTACAGCACCATTAAATGTCTCATTCCATTAACAAGTGTTGGGGGGGATGGGTAAAACCTCTGCTCCTCCCCACTGCAGTTTGAAATTATTCTTAATTTACCAAAGCATCCCAACACTTTGGAAGTACCCACTCTCAGCCTCACTGCCAAAAAGGTGAAAGGTTTTTTTCAATCAAAGCTGTGAATGGAAGTGGGTTGGGTTGAGGAGTGAGGCTTGGAGCAAGCACCTGAAAAGTCAAGGCAACACAGAATGCTTTAATTGCTTTATAGCTTCAAGACAACCTCCTGGTTCCTAATACACAGTGCCCATCAGTGAGCACTTTCCAAGAACTGCCTCCTTCCTCTCCTTCTGTGGAAGGGGAATGTTATTGAACCTAGAAGAAAAATTTACATGTGGTATCTAATGACTTGAGAAGGGAGCCTTTGAATGTAGGTTCCCAAGCCCACTCCTGGCATTATCACTAACATGGCTCAAAATCTACTTGAGACCTGAAGCTTTTTCATGTGGATTAGTTTCCCCTTGAAATTCCATTGATCTGGGATCTGGAAAATATGGGAAAATATTATTCCTTTGGTCTGACCCACAGGGCAGAGACCTGGAGACATAACAGGAAGTCATAACAGGGAAGAGCTACACGCTGCTAAAACAAACTCATGCTTTTGAAAAATTACAATATATACAAACTTTCATAAATATATTTATAATAATTGATGTGTCTACTTATTTTTGTCTTAACAGTAGCTGCAACAGAATGGCTTTAGCCAATAAGAAGTTAGCTTAACATGTTAATTTGCTTTTCTGAGTGCTTTAAGGGGGACTGCCCACATGTCAAGAGGTGTAGTACAGCTGAACTCTTGTTTAGGAGTTGCAGCCTGCTTTGTGGCAATTTGCCTACTCCCTTCCAGTAAAACAGATAATTATGTCCTTCCAGAACAACGTCAGTTCTGATGAACTGGAAAGTCCAATAAAATGTTTAAAGATTTCTGCCTTGAGAGGGTGCCTCTAGAGACTCCTGAGAGCATTCTTACAAGAACTACATCAGAAATACCTGTTCTCTGAACTGGGATTAACTACACAGTCTCATCCAAAATTTCCCTCCCTGTAATCCACAGCCTGTTTCCAACCAAGTCAGTGACCTGTCAGTCTCTGCTAAGCTTTCACAGCTAGGTGGCAACTTTACCTCTAGTGAAAACTTCCTACGATAACCAGCAGGAGTGGTGAACTTTGCCCTTTGCAATGCCAAAACCACCCTCTCAGCTGTTCAGCCCCCACTGAACTGAACTGGTATTACTGGGAAACTGATGTTGCAGCACTTACTGGAGGGGAAAGAAGCTACCTCCCCCAGGCAGGTGAAAAGCAGACACTCTGCCTAAAGCAAAGACAGCTCTCCACTCACACCTCCACTCCACTTCACCCTCATTTCCTGTTTTAATGCCACCTAAAAAGCTTTTCCCTTTTCTGATGTTCTTGATATTTTGTGCCTTTATTCTGTCTTCCTTGCCCTACTTTATCGTCTTATTAGCTCATTTATCTTCTCTCAAGCCATTCTTTTTTCTCTCCCTTAATTGAAAAAGGGCAATACCTGGTGGAGACAACAGACCTCACTTGAAATACACTGCAGTCCAAACCTAATGCCTGAACTAAAAACTCAGTACTAAGCTCCTCTAGCAGTCCTAGGGCAATCACAGCTTCCAAATGGAAGGAAAACAACATGAACATCAAGGAAGACATTTAGAGAAGGAAGTATGAACAGAAGATATGTCTGTTGTTGAGTCAGAAATACTCATTTCCCTGTGTAAGCTAAAGAAAAGGTTTAGGTTTTAAAAAATACATTGACTGTTTCAGGCTTAAATATCTTGATTTGAGATACCAGGGTAGAAAGGGTCTACTTAGAAACCATGCCCGACACATATCACAATTCTTTGGTATTATTCTTCCTTTGTTCTTTCCCTTCATCCTCAGGATTTGTGCATAAAAACAACCATTTAAGTCTCAGGACCTCACCTGTTCCTGTTGCTTACTCCTCAGTGAAGTCATAATGCTTGAATAGCAACATGAACACTGTTTGCACAATAATGAATTGCTTCTTGCGACACAAAAACCAAATTATAAATTTGCTAAGGAACGAGAGTTGGTTAGCTTTGAGGAACAAAGGTCCGTTTTCATTAATATCGCTTGTGTCACAAAGAATATGATAAATGAGAAAATAAGTGTCCTTTGGTATTTCCCACAGGGTATGACCAGTCCCTAAAAATATCCCAATGCAATTCACAGAGTGAACAAACAAAGATTAAAGTCTTACTAAGTCTTAAAAGGAACTTCCCTGTTGAGCTGACACCCATATCTGAACCCTCCTCACACCAAGGCTGACTGACAAAGTCTGCCAGACACCTGAGAAGCATCCTGCCTTTGCAACTGCTGTAGGTTTTGACTTGTTAGAGCATCATCTGAGGCAAAACACGAGTCACAGCCATCCTACAGAGCAGGCTACAGTGCCCAGAGCTGTCAGCACATCTTCCTGCCTGTCAGGCACACATGGCTCCCACTCGGAGCCCTGCTTGAGTAAGAATTGTAAAATTATCAGCAGTTATTGGCCTTGCAAAGTGTTTTAATGATACATTACGGGAGTAAGGGCAATCATCTTTGGATACCTCAGTAAGGTCAAGAGCTGACATGTGGTGATGCCATGAATCTCCCTCTGATTAGATCACTGTGTGTTAGTGACTGTTCTGAGCCAGTATCTCCCAGAAGCAGGTCCTGTCTGCCCTACCCAAGCTGCCAGTGCCAATGCTTCCAGTGAAGAACCTATTCATTTGCGTGGACTGTCTCAATACTATGATATAAAAGCACCCTGGGAGGATGAGGTATGGGCTGGAGACCTCATGGATGTAAGTAGAAAACACTGGCCAAAGCTGTCTTGGCTTGTACAAAGATATGAGAACAACATTGGGTCTGTCTCTTTAGCTCTTGGCTGTTACCCAGGGAATCTGTAGAAAGGCACAAAAAAGATTTTAATTCCCCTAGAGAAGATCTTAACTCCCCTGTATCCAAAGTACATCCAGAAGTGAACCTGGACACAGGCATTAGCAGCAACAAATGGGATGGTAAGTAAGTCCATTGTTTGTATTAGGGATTTGTGCAGGAACCTTTCAGGAAGGTATCTGTTTACATTTAGAAATTATGTTCTTGCACCTAAAGCAACATCTGCAGGATGCAGAAGCTCTGAGCTGTGTTGGAGCTCTGACATGGATTTCAGTCACAGTCTTAGGAAACCTGCTTAGAGTTAAGATGTGCAAATTCAGTACCAGAGATTAAAGCCCACCACCCACCATGTGGTGGGTGCCATTCTGGCATCTGGCTGAAAGGCCTATTTTCTGAAAGGTACTCCTATTTTTCCTACTACCTCAGGAATCTATCCAAATCTCCAAATATCACTGCTGCACCAAAGACAGAGGCTTAAAACTGGCCTGACTTGAGGCCATGAGCAGCTGTCTCACGCACAGTGGTTTTCTGATTCAGATTCCCTTCGAGTCTATGAACACCTTGGGTACCATCTCCCTCTCCTCTGAACTCTTCATGTTCCAAGCCAAAAGAAACAAACCCAAGTCCCTGTGCTCCCAAGATGATGAACCACAATTAGGTGTAAGCAGCCTGACTGAGAGGGTGCAGTCCATGCCCTGCCTAAGTTCCCACCTCAGACAACTAAGTAAAGAATCATGAGAGAAGCATGGATCCAGCAAAATGTGTGAATTCCAACCTTCCTCCTAGCTGCTGAAACAGATGATGTATACAAAAGAAGAAGCAGAGAGGAGTGAGGGCCAGACAAACATCAGAAGAGTTCAAGACTGGTAGAGCAAAGGTGAGGTGAAGGATAACATACTACGAGAAAAACACAAAGGGGAAACAAGAAAGTGGGGAGATTTTTTAGAAAGATGAAAGGGCAATAAGAAACCCTAAGGTGGGAAGAGAAATACAGCCCCCTTCTTCCCCCCCATACTGGGGACACACTCTGTGGCCCCCAGAGAAAGCAGCCCACCTTTCCCCATGCTCGGGGATGTTTTCTTTCCATGGCTAAAATCTTAATGATGGAATAAACTTTGAATTTTTCTGAAAATACTTCAAGGAAAATGGATCTGCAATACTATGGTAAACTGACATGAGACTTAACCAAAAGAGACAGAAATTCCTGCAGTCCTGCAAAGCAGGTGCAAGTCTGTGAGAGTGAAAAGTGCTCAGGGTTTGCATAGCTGGTCATTCACAAACCCAAACTCAAATCTAAATTCAAGTTTTTGAGTTCCTGATTCATGGGTAGAAGCCTCATCTCCCATGCACACACAGCCCTGCAGTGACTGCAGGAGATTTGCAGTTCCTATATTCCTGCAGTTTCTTTACAGAATTGGTTCTAAGGGAGACTGGAGGAAAAAGAGAAGAGGAGAAATGACTGAAAGAATACTGGCAGAATGACAATATAGCAGAATGACAATAACAAACTAAGCACAGCAAACTACTTCTCATTCCCTTTGTTAACAAAAATTATGGTAGCTATAGCAACAAAATGGGGGCCAGGGAGGAAAAAGTCTGAGACTTTAAAATATCCCCAAAGAACACAGCTTTCTAATATGGGAAGGTCAAGATTTATGGCACCAGCAGCTCCTACAAGGCAGGGCTGTAGTAGTGCACAGTGGTTTCAATTAAAGGCACCAGTCATTAACCAGTACAGCCGGGCTTAGCAGTTGACAGGCAACGTCATCTCTTCCAGTGAGCCATGGTTCCTTCAGGAACTGAATTATCTTCTCTTGCTGTATGACATGCCCTGCAGCCCCATTTCTGGTGGATCTACCTCACATTGTCTGCCAAGCCCTGTGACAGAGTGACTAATGTCACTGCTCTGCAGAGACATCTCCTGTGCTCAAGCCTTTGTGCCTGCATCCCTTCACCAGCCATCACACACTGACATCCCCATGGATGCTGCCCACAGCACGGCCCTGCACACTCAGCAGGCATCTCAGGGAGAAAAGCATTTCAGTTCCCTGCTGCCTGTGAGTATTTTCCTTCTCAAATACACACACTTGCAAGCTCAAAGAGGGGAGGAATGTCTGGCACTTCTGCGGTGACCATCTGGCAGAAGCACTGCTCCATTTTCTGGCAACTTGACCAGAGTCTTAGAACAATTATTTCAGTTCCTGATTCAGGCGCTGGAGACAGAAGATCAAGTTACATTTCTCTCCAGCCATCAACACTAATTCAGTTTTCACTAAGTCAGCCTTGCTGGAATTTCACTTTTCCACGTTAAAACAAAAAAAAAAAAAAAAAAAAAAAAGGAAAGTGTGAATCTACACTGAAAAGCCAGTAGAAGAAACAAAGAATTTCAAGAGTTGCCCTTCACAAATGTAAAAAATGCCAGTAAGGTCCAACAGAGAAGGTGCTGTTTCTTCCTAGAAAGGACATTTTATAAGATAAAATTATGAAGACCTGGATATATTGAAAATTAAATGATATCATGGTCCTCAGTGATATTATCCTCTGGCTTTATAACAACCATGTAAATAAGCTCTGTTCCCTTACTATCACAAGCTGATTGTGAGTTGAAGAGAGTACCTTCCCTCCTACGGCTCAGTCACAGGTATACACTGACATCAGCAGAGGCGCTTTTCCCAAGGAAATAGTTCAGCTCCCACAGCACTGACCTTTGTCATCCGCATGAAAGGAAAGTTTCAACAAGCTACCACAAGCAAAAGTGTTATAAATCACCTTTCATCAGCCCTCCAACCACTAGCCAGAGAAACAACTGGAAACACTTAAACCTGTTTTAACATTCCTTGTAGAAGGAAGCAGGGAAGCACCTTCCCATCCAGCCACTGGAGCTGATTGCAGACACCAAATCAGTCTGGACAGTGGCTCCTGCCAGTGGAGTTTCTGTTGAGGATTTCTGCAGCAACAGCCTTTCCCAGCAGAGCTAGAAAACCAAGCAGCAGCCACAGAAACTTTAGCTCTGTTCCCATGTGAGCTGCATCCAGAGTGGCAGGAGGGAACCACAGGGGTTTAGATGGAGGCAAACAGAAACAAATCCACAAACAAATTGTGAATGATATCACATATCTTTTAAACCTTCACATGCTGGGAGATGTTATTTGATGATTTGAAAGAGCTTCTCTTTTTTCCTTTTATGAAAATGATTTACATGCAGCTGTGTACATGACATGTTGGAGACTTCTCAAGAGACCAGCTGCTGTTCCAAAGAACTCACACTTCTATGATAGGAATTTCATAACTGAAGGCACTAACTATCTTCCCAGATGCAGGCTTGAATAGACCCACTGTGCTGGAGAGTTCTGCTGAGGGAACAATCTTTCTTCACAGCCCTCAGAGCAGGAGTAAATCTGACACAGAGGAGCATTACAGCCTGAACTGCTTCGTCCTGAAATTGGGGGAGAGACACCCATAGAGGCTCTCAGACAAGTGCTGCCCCCATCACATGGGCCCGTGCAGAATGTTCCTAAGCTTCCCAAATCCCACTTCTCTGCTTGCAATCCAAGTCTGAGCATCTGTAATGCCAGAGAGGGCACAGGAGAACGCAGCCTTAGAAATGTGTCAGGTAGAAAATGTGATCCCATGCCCTTACAGACAGCTGGATGTGTCCAGGAATAACAAGTAGCCAGTACATGCAGGAATAGGGTACCATTTCTTGTTTCCAGGTTGGCTGCAGTGCCATAATGTGCTACCACTTATGGTTAACAATATTGAAACATGTAAACTTAACTTGAAATATTTGTGTGAAATGATTAATTTTATCCAGACAGCATTTGGAATGTTGCTCTGGCACCAGCATTTCTACTCAAAGGTTTAGCACTGGTGTTCCTACTTTAGTCCAGTTCGAAACTCTGAGTAAAATATAATTTAATAGCAATTTGATTTTGCAATGATCTCATTGAAAAGGCATATGCAGCATTGCCGTTGCAACACAGAAACAGTCACAAGCTAAACCTAAGGGACACAGATTAACACTCTGATCAGATAAAATTTCAGCCCCTTCTCCCTTGCAGGGAATGTTTTGGCCTTTGGCCAAGCAGAAAGCATTCCATGCACAGTAGGGTAAATTTGGTATAGCACCCATATGGAAATATCTTCTTCACAACAAGGCCAGGGTGTAAAATCTATTATCTGAACACACATGCTGCTCTCTTACCTCGAACATGAGTGAGCCTACAGCAGAGTTTGACTCAAACTTTCCCCATCTCATGGGAGCCCATATTTGAGCAAGCTTTAGAATGGCACTGGCACTAAAGCTGGCATTAATCTTTCTGTTCTTCTTTCCTGTGGTTTTAAGCTGAATGCAGCAGAAGTTCAATTTGGATCTGCTCCCTATATAAAAATATTTTTATTGTTTCTTTTAAAGTGTGGTTACTATAGACAATACATAACTGCGTCAACCAGACCTTCAGAATTGAACTTGTCTACTCAAAACAAAAATGTCAAAGCAGATTTTGCTATGATCAACTATGGAACAGCCTGAAGTTATGTCAGGGGAAGGTTAGGCTGGATATTAGTAAAAGGTTCTTCACCCAGAGGGTGGTTGGGCACTGGAACAGCTCCCCAGGGCAGTGCTCACAGCACCAGCCTGACAGAGTTCAAGAAGCATTTGGACAATGCTCTGGGACATGTGGTGTGACTTTTGGGGTGTCCTGTGCAGGGCCAGGAGTTGGACTCCATGATCTTCATGGGTCCCTTCCAACTCAGCTTAGTCTGTGATAACATATAGTTGATTTAGTGGAAGGGAAAACTGCAATTCTATTCTGTTTTCATAGAGTTTATGCTAATGCAGTTCTCTCCTTTAGTTTCAGACACTCCTTTTATACCGTTCATGGAGGGTGATACCAGAAAGGAAGTTACAGCTCCAACTTCTCTCCTCTTTCCTACTCCTTTCACTGCTGCTCCTTCAGTTCAGTTGTATGCACACTCATCTTCCCAATACCAGTAAACAGAGAATTTAAAAATGTGCATCTACAAATAGTCCAATTGTTACAGATAGAAGTACTGCACACACACTCTGATAATAAACTTCACAAATAAAACTTCTTTTCCAGTAAGTAAATCTGTGTATACACACAGAGTATAAACAACACTTTCCTACTAAAATTCCATAATCATACAACAAATAAGTTTTCAAAGGTAAAAAAAAATCTATTGCACAGAAACTCTTTGGTGTCAGCTTCCTGTGAATGCATTTTCCCCTGTGTTTGATTAATGAACAAATCAAAACATTCAAGACAGATACTAGACAGTTTTGTCTGGCATAAAAGCTGCATTGCCAGATTCCATGTGGTGTCCAGTTGGTACCATAAACTTGGCCACAGTTCATTCAAAACTCAGTCCTAGTGCTCCAAAAGGTAGATAAATACCTATGAACACTTTTATGATGCCAGGAAGGTGATTTGTATTATAGAGGCAGATAAAATTTTATCTGTGCCTATTGCACAGTGGACAAAAGCTGACTGACAGCGGATTCCACCCTGCTACAACAAAATTAATGCCTTTTGCTACTCCAAAAAGTAACAATTTATAAGATTATGAATCCACTTCAAATACCTTTTGTGACTAGCTACTCATCTGATGATTTAGGGATGAGATGTTTTAACTGATAATTTGCATTGAAATCTGTAGGTGTATAAATGCACCAGGATTCACAGGTTCCTGCAGACATGAATTCCTGAAGCTTCCTGATGGAATAACTGCCTCTCTTCTAGTATATGCCTATTACTTAATATCTGAACTTCTACCTCATTTTCCTCAGACAAATATTCTCCTATTTAACCTAAAGAAGAATGCGTGGCGGGACATCCATATGCAAAATATTTTCTTTGTCCTATGTTTTAGATGCAAAAGTCATGCAAAGAATCTTTTTTCTGATCCTAGGGAATCTAAAGGTGTGAAAAACATGAAATTTACTTTAGCTGATTCTTCACAGTAGCTGTATTCTAGGTGAGGCTCTAAAGAAAATACATGTGAGAAGTTTGAGGGCCTTTTTTCAAACTGCAGTTAAATTTTATGGCAGTTTCAAGGTATTATCTCTGCTGTTTCAGACAGCTGCATTTTTTTAACCCTTTGACCAGTCTTTTCATCCAAAAGCCAATAAGGTTGGAGTTTCTCTGTGTGTGATAAATTCACCTCATACTGTAACAAAACATCAAGAAACTGCTCCCTTCAATTCTCACAGAAGCGAGTTTTGGCCCTTCCAGTTCTAACGGGCAAGCTGGAGCCACAACACAGAAAATGAGAGCTCTCTGGAAATGCAACCACACCCCACCCATATTCTGCTCTGTGCCCCATGTCCCCACCCACAGATACACAACAGAGGAATACCAGCTGTTGAAGCTTTGCAGATGGCAAATCCAATATTGTGCCATTTTGGGCTTTCCCCTCAAAGGATCATTCCACATGGCTTTTTTTATACGGTCAGGATTTCTTTTCTTGGGAGGATGGATATTTGGGCATGGAAAATATCTGTGGGTATGAACAATGGGGAAATAGCATTTTTAAACTGAAATAAAGCCTTTCCAATTTGTGGAAACAAAGCTGGGGGGAGGAAAGAATCATGAATAACGTATTTGAAACTTAACAGGCTGTTGAGAGTGAGTCCTTTCAGATGCCCACTAAGGCTGCACTCTTACATGACAGTACAATATTTAAATCTGTAAGTCAGGATAAGTCAATGCACAGTGATGTACCCAGCATTTTGTTTCGCTGCACTGAGATCATCAATCCATCCTTCCCCTACACAATTTGTAGAGAAGGAAGAGTAGGTTCATCTGCATCTTGTGTATTTCACAGTGCTGTACAAGTGCTAGAATGAGCATTAGTGCTGCTTATAGCAGACAAATCATTCAGCACAAAAGTATTAAGCTCAGCAGTCGGCCCAGGGGATGGCTGCACAGGCACCTTCAAGGGAGCATCTGATGAGCTTCATGTTTCTCAGAAGGTATTCCTCTCCTGACACACACATGAGGCTTTCAGGTTGCAAAAGGAATCTTGTTTCTTACAAGAAAAGAGGGAGACTTTCAGTGCATGTCATTCAATACAGCCTGTTTTCAATACAGCACATTTTCAGAGTATTTCCACAAGTGAACGCTCAATGAAAACAGACAAAAAACCAAGGAGCCAAAACGCCACGTGAGGAAACACCATAACAATCTCATTAAAAGTATTACAGAAATCTTTCAAAACAGTGTCAGCAAGGTACTTTTCCCATGTTAAGGAGAAGCAAATATATTTTAACAAATAATTTTCTTTTTCTGTTGGAAGAGGTAAAAGCTACTTGCCAGCTAAATATTTTCCATCAAAGCTACCCTGCTTCAGCCAAGCCCCATTAATCATTGTGCTGTTAGACAAGACTGCTTTGATGTTCACAGATCATACAGAAGATTTAAGACAGCAAGCTATCTGAAAAATTCAGTAATAAGGTCAAGGTAAACCAAGGTAAAAAGTGTTAACTCAGTTCTAATTTAGCCAAAAGTTTTACTTGTTTCACCTAAAGTTTATCTACTTTTGATTGTTATTTTATTTCATCTAGCACTACATAGTGCAAAGCTTCTATTATTACCATTTCCTGACATACCCAGTCACCTGGAAACTCAACCATCTAAGGAGAAACAAAGACTAAACTAGAAATACTCTTCTCTATAAGGAACTGGGAAAGGGAAAATAAGTGTACTTTAATTGAAGGGATCCAACAGGCCTGTTCAGATTAGCCAAGCAATTTGAGTCTCACTGAGTACTCCCTGAGAACCTGGGCAAAACATGGGGGTCTGGGGTTTATTAGGGGGT
This sequence comes from Hylia prasina, assembly GCA_013397195.1. NCBI lineage: Eukaryota > Metazoa > Chordata > Aves > Passeriformes > Sylviidae > Hylia > Hylia prasina. The sequence continues at coordinate 2,221,565 of VYXD01003817.1, forward strand.
ATGTGAAAATTCAAGTTCTCTTTGAGCACTATAAACAACAAAGAAAACCCACACTTCCTTTGTCCAACACTGGATCCCTCAAGAACTAGTTTCAGAAGAAATTATTATTAAAAATTCTTTTGGAAAATATTCAAGTTATGGTTTATGGATAGAAAAGCATTTTTAAAAGACACATTAATGCTTCCATTAAGAAACAAAAAAACAGAAACATGCAGACAAATAACTATTTAAACTAATGCTTTGGCAACACAAAAAATTTAGTGTATCACTTAACAAATGGATTTGACCCAGATTCCTACCCTCTGTTTTAAGAGAACATTCTTGAGAAGAGTTCACAGGCTGTTGGTACTACTCATTTATCTCAATTGTGTTACAGCTTTCAAAGCATCAGTAAAAGACTTGCAACATCCGTTCCCACTTTGTTGCCTACACACATTCTTACCAGTAAGGGTTATTAAAAGAAGCTGAACTAAAACTGAAAACAAGAAAAAATTTAAATCATAATCAGCAGTGGAAGGGAAGAATGTTTCTTTTACATACTAAATAAGGGACTTAAAGGATCTGCCACAAGAGCAATCTTGGCTTGCTCTCCACTTCATATAGTCCCTAGTTCCTGTGACAAGATTGGTTTCAGTTTAAATTTGTGTTTGCTTGCCTTCCTTTGACAGCCCACCCAGGCTGTCTTCATCTTCAGGGGATGACAGTGTCATACCATTTCCTTTATTTCAGTCTGAAAAATCACGTACTCACCTGTGTAGATGGAGCAAATCTAATGCTTATTCCTTTTAAGGAACATTTTTGTGGACATAGTGGATGAAAGTAGTCCTAAGATACTTATGTGGTAGTTCATTAATAAGTTCCATATAACATGATATTGTTCTCTCAATATGAGTCTTATCTTAACACCCTTATCAATTCACTCTCCAGTTGCTCTACTGATTCTAAATTTCTCTCTGCAGCTCTGCTACCAAGCAAGAGTCCAAAAAGAACAAACATGCCACTTCTGAGTCTGCAACAGAGAAATCAGAGTTATCAGACTGCACAACACCATCTATCTTTGCCTTTTAAACTCCAAGGCTCCACATGTCCTTTCCCTCCAAGGTGGTTTGTCATGATGAGAACCACTGACCTGAGTTTTCCTCTTCTGAAAAACAAACTATAATTGCAATTTCCGAGCATGCTGTAAAAGTCAAAGAATCACAGAATAACTGGAGTTGGAAAGGACCCCTGAAAACCATCCAGTCCAAAACCCTTGCTGCAGGTTCACCTAGAGCAGGTTCCACAGGATCTTGTACAAGGTGGGGTTTGAATATCTCCAGAGGGTTTTTTGCTGGAACAGTTATTTTCATGTGTCGTTCATATTTAGGTACTTGAACAATTCAGCCCCCTTGATGTTACAAACTGGCTGCTGTAGTTCTATCACAATTTTCTACTTGAAATAAGAAGCTTTGTTATAGCCCTCCTTTTTATTCTTTCTAATTATTTAAAAAATAAGAGTAACCAATGTTTTGAAAGACTGGATGAGCACCCTATTTGAACAAAGGTCTTTCACCTCCTTATTAATCAGTGAAACCAAGACTAAAACTGTCTTGTCAGTTGAGATGAAGAAATTGCTAGATATCAATAAACATTTCTCAGCCAAAGTTTAGGAGCACAGCATCTTTAAATATTCCAATGAGAAGGAATACATTTTAAAAAAATTAAGCTTCCAGTTAACGTGTAAAATCACACCTCGAGCTTTTTTCCCTAAGCTTTTCTTTTTGCATCTCATTTTTGTTTCTGTCAACATTGTAACATAAACCATCTGAGAGGTTTAAAACTAAACAGTTCTAAGCAGTGGGTGAAACCACACAGTGTTAACTGACAGGAGGTTTTGGCTCCATCTTCATCTTTAAACATCTATTACTCAGCTGCTGTTCCTCTGCAGCAGAGCCTGGAATATTAATAGACTTCAGTCCAAGACTCCCAGTTTCCTAATACGTGCTGCTTAATATGTTTTTATTGATTTGGTTGTTTCTTTAATATCTACACCATTATTGTGTTCCAGCTTGCCCATCTGAATACAACCAATATTAATTCATATTTACTGCCGCTGGTGCCCTTCCTTGAACACCAGTTGAGACAAATGACAGCACACATGGCTACAATGTCACCTGACAGAGTTATCCCCATCTGACAGGCTCAGAGCTGGGACAGAGATGATGAACATAAAACAAGACATGGATAGTAAGAAATCAGGGTAAAGCAGAAGAAATACAAATATGATATATCTCAAGTATTAGCCAGTTCTCCTTCAGCCAAATATAAAGCTATTTTCAAAGAACTAAAATATTTTGCTTATGGCATATAATCCACAGCCAACTCCAGCACAAGAGATTTTATCCTCAAACAATCTGAAGAGTGGAAGAAGGAAAGCTAGAAAATATATATCCTTGTCTGTGTTGGAAACAGCACAATTCCAAACCAGAGACTAATGCTGAAATACAATCCAGGGGTGTGCTTCCATTCATAAACTGTTCCATTGGAACACTGGGTCTGGAATGAATTTTATCCTCATGTTCAAACAGAGAGCCACAATTTATTATAGTGCTGCACTCCTCAGTTTCAAAATCATATCCCTAACATTTTTTTCTGTCAGGTCCAATGTAGATTAGCAGACTTTTCAACCAGGATCATCCATAAAGAGAAAACACAGCAGAATCAAACTGCCCAGAGACATGAAGAAGCAAGTCCAGTTATATACCACATGGCTAAAATAAAAGAAAACCTACTGTGTATACACAGCTTCAACAGCCTGAGCTGGAAAGGCATCAGAAAGGTCCTTTACTTTCTGCATAAGTGGGATCTCAAATTTTTAGCTCAGTAACAGCATAAGTGGGGTCTCAGACTTTTGCTCTGTCTTTAAGTTACCACTAGACTGTCTGTGCAGCAGCCCAGCTCTATTACTCCTGTGTAAGATCACTGTAATGATCCCTGACAACTTCAAACCCCAAAATAAATAACCAGCGCTTCCCAGTCATTGCATATTTTGCAGGCTTATTTGCATCAGTTAAATTTTGAGCTCTTTCAGGAACCTCCTTAGGGTTCTTTAGGTAATCATGACTCTCTGATGTTCAAATTAAAAGGGATTTAGGATTCAACAACACTGGTATGACCAATTTCAATCAACAGGGTCACTGCTTTTTGCACCAGTTGTCTACAGCTTTCCAAGGTCTTAAAATATTTCTCTGGCAAAAAGACTGCTCCAAAAATTGCAACAGAGCTGAAAACATTTTCATTGATATTTCTCCACATAAAGCAAGATGAAAGAAGCATCGGCTGCCAGTATACTACAAGGTAAAATCAATTTAAATAATTACAAAAAAAATAATCTCAACATCTGGGCAAGAACAATTTCCTCTTCTGGAAAAAGGGAAGGGAAATTGGCAACATGGTCCTTCAGGTGAAGGATGTGATCCAGCAATCCAATCTGTGATTTAACACATCATTTCTAAATACTATTTTTTCCCACCTTATTGCACCAGAAATCTTTAGGTTGATTATTATATACTCATACCACACCAAAATCAGATTTCCACAGTACATGGAGAAGTAGAAACTAGACTTCAGTTAACACAAACCTTTAAATGACAACAAAGGAAACTATGACAGCCATCAGGTACAGAATTCTAATATAGTAAAATCTATTAATCTGTTAACTATTAACCAAAATTTACATGCCAGTAAAAAGGTTTCCATTTGATAAGTCAAAGACACTACCACATCTCCTTTGCAAAACATTCATATATTTTATCTACCTGGTCACCTAATAAAACAGTCTAGATCCCTTCAAGCCTTCCACCTCTCTTTGAATGAAACTGAGCAGCCATTTGACAGCATGGATGACAATTTAAAATTAGCCCTGTTTTGACTAGAGCTGCTGTAGGATATCTTTTTAAAACTCATCTCAGAGTAGCTGTGGTTGTGACTAAGAAGCATTTTTAACACAGCAGCTAATAGCTCCATGAGATGCTTCACCATCTATTTTGGAAGGCAATATGCCAAGGGAACTGTGGTGCATTTTCATTCATCTCTTGGCTACTGCTTCTTCCAAAGTTTCTGTCCAAAGACAGCCAAAACCAAGCTCTATGAATCATTGCTTGAATGGGATCTAATTATTCAATTAGTTTTAATGACTTTCTTTTCCTTCTTTCTTGACAGCCTTACACACCTCTTGCCCTTCAGGGCATTTGTCCATATGTCTTTTCCACAACTGGAAATGCAGGCAATTTCTTTCCCACCCATAACAGCTTTCAGATTAAGAAGAGAACTGAATATAATATCCTTGAATACAATATCCTGCACATCCCCTTTGAATATTGTCCTTTTTACCTAAGGAGAGAGGAAGAATAAAAATCTGTATAATCATCTACTCACAGATACACTTTGCTGAGACCTGATTTGCTGCTTTGCATACACCACAGATTTATTGCAAGCTAACTCTCTCACGAAGATATTTGTCATGTTTACTTTTACCTGAATACATAAGATTATTAATAAAGCCTCAGCTATGAAACTGCAAATATATGATCCACCTAGCTAGTAGATATAGTAAGTGGGGGAAACTTAACACTTAGCTGTGAAACATGAAATGCTTCAAAAAGTGTATTAGTGGGAAGGTTTTGACGATGAGGAAAGAGGAAAAAAGAGACAAAAATTGCTCTTAATTCTCCACCTTACTCCTTATGAGTCACACTATATTTATATTGATACAAATAAAACACAAAAAAACCCCCAACCTGTTTCAGAGCAGTGCTGTCTGCTTTCTCCCTGTATGATTACACACAAAAGAACCAATTATGAACAGTATAATATAGATTTACACCAAATTCCTAACTATCTGTTCATCTTAGCCTCTAAGAACATAACCCCACATTGCACTGCTCTCTCAATTCCCAATTAAGATGACTCAGTTGCTTTTACAGGAATACTCCCTGGGGTTCAGACCCATTTTTCTGGGGGAAGATTTTCAAGCTAGAATGAAAAATGCAAGCTAGGATGCAGCCAGCTGAGAAACAAAGCTCTTTTTCACAATTTTAAGCTTGTCTTCCACTTCCCCACCTGTATTGCCAACAGGAATGTGCTGGCTGTAGAAAAACAACAAAATGCAAACTTCCCATTGAAATACAGGATGGAGAGATTTTTAAAGTACTCCATTTTTAGCCGCAGATTTATGACAGGGTTGGAAGAAAGTGATGAACAAGTTGATATGCATTGATTCACTTGCCTTTCCTTTTAACCAAAAGATAGTTAATGGCTCTTGAGGATCAAAATGTGTGTATCTTTAGAAGAGCTACAGACAGAATAAAGCAATATTCTGCTCAGTTTAACAGTGGTGCTTATCAGGCCTGAACTTTACTAACCAAGTCATTATTACACCCACTACCTCAGAAACAGAGTAAGGCTTAGCATAGTGAACACTATACAAACAAAACTTAAAATGTTGGTCTCACTTGAGTAGTTTCTCTTCAAACACTGTGGCAATTTGAGTTTGCTGTGATGTCATCCACACAGTTTCTTACACCATCCCTGCAAAGGTGCAATGGAAGAGGTACTTTGCTGGGACTGGTTGTTACCAGGAGACAAAGAAAACTTTACAGTAAACTTCATGAGTCACCTAATGCTTCATTTTGCTGGAATTTTGCAAAAGAATATGCAATATGATTGGTAAAGCTGCACACCACTGCTGCCAGCAGAACTTACATACAAAGGTCACTCACACCTTATTAAATGGTTGTCATCTCCTTTTGATTGACTGTCCTCAGATGTTGCCCGTTCCACTTTCAATGCCAACAACACAACAGAATTTCAATCTTGCATAGAAATACTTCATTCATTAAGCAACACCTTGTCCTTCTTAAGAAATCTTTTTCCTCTTTCTCAAAATAGAGATTTGAATTTGTTAAAAATGTAAAACAAAGGTGTTCCTGCCCCAGATACCCAGCCCTGCTGAGGCACATAGCATCCTTTGAGAACAAACCCATTTGCATCCCTTGTCTTTCATCTTCCCACTGACTGTGCTTGGTGTGTCCCAAAATTTATAGAATTATCAAATGGTATGGATTAGAAGGGACCCTCAAAGATAATTTAGTCCTAACTGCCCTGCCATGGATAGGGACAGCTTCCACTAGGCCAGATTCCTCCAACTGCCATCCAACCTGGCCTGGAACATTTCCAGGGATGGGGCATCCACAGCTTCTCTAGGCAACTGTTCCAGTGTCTCACCACTCTCTCAGAAATTAAATTTGCTATTTCAATGTGAGAAAATTTTGTCTGAGAGACATCCTGATTCCTTTTTCTTTAGCATCCTGAGTGTAACACACCAGGATTCAACTCATGACCTTCTGATAGAGAGACCCAGGGTCTACTACTTCAGTTAAAAAAAACCTCCAATACCTGCCAACATTAGCAAAGCTGCATCCTGTCTGTAATTCCCCTCAGAGATGGACTGAATGCTCCTAAGCAGATCTGATTCTATTCAGGAAAGGGCAATCATGTTCTACTTCAAAAAGCCCTCCTCCTTTTCATTATGTCATACTATCTTATTTATACAACTATTATTTCCCTTTTATCTTCCCTTCATAGGAGGGGCAAATACTGGTATTACAGATCCTTCTAGGAATCAAGATGGATACGTACATGATAGAAAGATCTCTCCATGTCTACAATTTTATCCTTTTGTTTTCTCCACATTTTATGTATGAGTGTGATTTGGCACACAACCTATTAACAGATAACCTACACATAACAAGAGGTTGCAGATTGCTGCATCTTGTAATGTTCACTGAGGAATTTCAAAGGGAGATATTAGCTGAATATAAATTACATGCTCCTGTTCTTTTTTTTTTTAAGTAACTGCAAGAGAACAAGTTGACTGCTCACCCCACAGGTTCAACCCTGGCCAACGTAGCTCTCTGAATTTCTGTAACTGTTCTGCAAAAAAGTCAGTTTGATTCAAGGGTGCCCAAGCCTCCCTGTAGCACCTCCACTGGTGCTTCAATCTCCAGAACTTGAATCTGACCTTTAGAGCTTACTTGGTCCCCAAAACAACAAATAAAACTTCTTAACAAATGGGAAATGCATTGAGTCAGCACTGGTCCAGCCCCACACAGGAGGTACTGCAAATTGCAGAGAAATGCAGCCAGGCATGGCTGGCTGCTTCACACACAAAGAGCACAATCAGTCAGTAACAAAGAGCAGGAAGAATAATTTTCTCTCCTTATCCATATGCTTTCCTGACTAGGGCCCATAGGGGATTTGCTGATAAAACATAGCTTTGTCACATTTGTCAGACCTGAGGCTGTCATGGAAACATAACTGATGGGACAATCTTTAATGAGCCACTGTCACAAAGCCAATCTGCCTGAGGCAAGAGATGCTGCTCCTGTTCAGCAGTGAAACACCCCAACAGGTCCCAGCATCACCCCACTGCCACAAGTGTCCTGGACTCTCTTGTTTGGGGAATACCATGTCTTCATGATAGCGAAAAAATATTTTACAGGATTCCCCATCTACAATGATGGGTCATTTTGCTTTTAAATCAGATCATAAGCAAATCTTGCAATGGTAAGTGTTGAAATGATAAGCTGAGCCAGAAGCCTGGGTTTTGACTTTGCTCCCCTTCTGCCCACCTTGCACAAAGCCCACCTCTTATCCAGAATAATAATTATATTTTAACAAGGCTCCCTTAATTCTTTGACAATATCAGCTGGCTTTTTTTTTCTGTACCATTCCTCCAGCTGTTTCCTAGCATTTCCCTTTTCTGCCCATACTTGGGAGCAGCTGACTGTTTCCTCACTGCAAGCAACAGGTTTGTCCTTGTCTCGTGACAAATCATTTTTTAATTGTAAATGCTATAATGCTTCCAGAAGCCAGCATATCATTTGGCACCAGTACAGGTAGTAAAAGCTCTCCCTCCTCAGGAACCAGTAGCAATTCACTTTGGAGTCTGTCCTGTCACTGCATGCCTGAGGGACCCATGTGATGCCAGATCTCAGAAGACATTAAGCCCACGTGCACCACTGCTGTAGGCAAGATCTCACCAGAAATGCAGCTGCCAAAACGACATTATACACCTGATACAGCTCAGCAAGAAGCTGATACACTAGAGCATTCACCTAGTGCAGCCTCATTTTGTACATGGAAATATTGAGGTGGAGAAAGAGGAATTTGTTTGGGATTTCAGGACATCTCACAGCCTGACTAGAGTTGCCATTGCTTGACTCCTGAAATCTCTGGATAGATTGTCACTTTTCAATCAGCCTGTCCTCCCTAGAACAAAAACTGCATAGATTTTCCAGAAAAATCATGAAAACCTTTGGCATAACTCCACTGCCTTCCTCTATCTGAGGATCTCACCATACTTTTAGAACTTTAGAACTTTCAGAGTTACAAGCACAGGAACTTCATGTGCTGCAAGCTGATGACCTTGGTCTGCATTTTAAATGCCCAGTTATTCCAGTTGGTTATATATCCCAGGAGGCATCCTGTGCTACTGCAGGATACAGCACCAAGTCAGGTTTATATTTGTTTACTGAGTCATGTCTACATTTGTTTTCTGCTGTCCATACACTTCAGCCAAGAGTAAATAAAACAGATCAGGAACCTCAGGTCTTGATGTGTTTCAGCAGAAATCTGGATGAGGTCTTCTCATAGGAGAGGAGAGCATGTCAAATCTGACAGCACATTCTATTGTGATTGGAGCAGCAAAGAGCAGAATCTGCTGATGAGGTTCTCTGCACAACCATAGAGCTTGGACAGCAGCCCCCTCACCACACAAGGAGCTCCAAACATGTGGGCACAAAGTCAGTGTTTCTAAATGCAGTTGGTTCAACCCCTGCCTTCACCCAACCTTTACATAAAACAACTCTCACAACTAGGGGACAATTTTGCCTTCTTGCCCCAAGCCTCTCTTCACTCTGACCCTCTGTGACTCCTGCCACACTTGAGCCTCCCACAGGCAGGGTGGGAACAGGCCCACAAAAGAAGGGATATTACAACATCATAGCAGAGGCTTGTGCTGTAGGAGGCAGAGGGCCTAGATGGACCATCTCCAGGGACAGGACTGTCTCTCCTTCTCCACTGAAGCCTCAGATCAGAGCAGGAGCATTGTAACTGTGCCTCAGCTGCCCAGGCTGTGAGCAGAATCTTGCTTACAAGTGACACACAAGGGCAGTGCTTTCCACAGGAAAAGAAAGGGTTGACCAGACACCCCTGAAAAACCAATGTCTGCTCTTAGATATTCATACCCTTCCAAAAGCTCATCTGCTGCCCCAAGCCTGAGTGCAGCAGGGTCAGTACAACAGTGAAACCCAGTCTGATGCACAGCAGAGCAGCCTAATCCAGAGCATCAGCTGATTACACAGAGCATATCCATTGTCCAAAAATAGTTTAATTTTCACTCTTCCCTCTGAAATCAACTTGACTCCTCTCCAAAAACCAGCACCAGAATGAGTCACTTGAAATTATTTCTTAGGTGGGTTTTTAAAGACTGAATTGCAATATGGCCCCTGCCCTGTGACAACATGCCAGGAAACCCCCGGGAACTCTCCCAGAAAACTGCAAGGGGATGAATGCAAAACAGGCTGAGCTGTTCAGCCTCTCACCTCCCCCAGCATGGGCTTGAACATGTTGACAGCAGGGTGGTATGAGGATGGTTTTGTCCCCTACAAGTCTTTTGGATAAACAAGATTGTGCTTTACATCAGAAATCTCTTGGTAACTTCAGTCAGTGTTTTCTTGGCTTGCCACTCTTGACAGTCATAAAACAGCTCTCTCTGGAATACAGCATTCAAATTAATCAGCTGTCAGCTATTCTTTTAAAACTAATAATAGAAGGTCTGCATGAGCCTGTGAGAGACTGAAACATGGGAATGTGAGTTGTACAGCTGCAAATGTTTCTGTACTGCTGCAGCTCTCAAATTGCTTTTTGCTTTCTACCAAGAGGGCGTGAAACTGCATTGTAGGGAACAGGTTTTGGACTGTCAAAATTACCCAACAGTCCTCAGCATGCCCATTAATGTGGTAAATGTTTAGTGACGCCTTTTAACTTTCAAGGAAGCTTTAAAGACAGGAGGGATGTTCTGGTCATAAACCAACAGGCTCAGCTGGCCCAGGAGATTTAGTGGCTTGTACCCCTTGGATGCCAGCCGCACAGGGGATGCCAGACTGTGCTCTTGCCATTGGCAGAAGTTAGCCTCCAATTCATCTTCTTGTCATCACATTGCAACAGGATGGGCAAAAAGGGTTCCAGGAGGAAGCACTGCCTCTGAGAGGATGGGGAAACAGGACTCCTTTGAACAGCCCCTTGACTACAGCAGTTTGGCTCCAAGTGGGCAAAGATTAAAGTTACATGAGGCTTGAACTCAGAATTAGAGCTGGCACTGGAGGAAAGCCAACTGTGCAACACTCCTGTAACTCTTTAGGGGACTCTGCTGTCACATGAAACTGAGGAACAACTGGGAGCCTCTTTTCAAAAAGTGCTCAGGTTGGAAGCATATTTGCAAAGCCTGGTGAAGGAACAAGAGCAGCACCTGCTCCTACCAGGTCTGCCTAAAGCTAGTACCACCTGGAGACTTTGCCTCTACCAGCAGTGGGTCCATTTTCAGCCTGAAAAAATACTTTTAAAAGCCTTTTAAAAGAGAAAGAAGCAAATTAAATCCCAGACCGGAAGCCTTAATTATAATGGATTTGTGTGAAAGTTGCCAGATCTTGCCCTGCTCTGTGATCAGGGCTGTGCCAAGAGTCTGCTTTGTGTCACACTAGCAACTGTGCTAAGTTCAGCAAAGTAACTGGGTCAAAGATGCACAGACAGAAGAGAGATCACTGATTAGCACTAATGAGAGCCTTCATTGCAGAGCAGAATGACAGTGCCATCATGTCGAGGTTCTTGCTGTAATTAAAGGGAGCCATGCCCATATCCAGTGTGAGCTGCACAGAACAGATCTATTTGTGTGTCACATTTTACACCTCTGGAAGTCACTCATGACCAGAAAACAGAACACGAGAGGAAACAGCTGAGAGTTCATTGTTCATACTGCTGGAATTGAAATTAACTTATAGAAAATCAGGAAAGATTTGAGCATCATCATGAGCAGCGCTACCAAACATACAACACTGTAGTTTTCAATCAACTAATTCTACCTATAATGGGCATAAGGTTACAGACAAAGAATACTGATCTCATGTTCAAGAATTTAATGGTATATCTGTCCACAACACCACTTGCTCTGAAGATCAACCTTCAACAGAAACAGCAGAAACAAAGAAAACTACAGGGTTTTTCCAATGTCTCACACACTTTCCCTAAGAAGTAAAATAAAAAGGACTCTAATAATCTAGAGAAAGGAATAAGAGCAGAAACTAGTATTGAATGGTACAGACAAAGTCCTAGGCCTCCAGATAGCCTCAGCTCATTTGCAAAGCAGTGTATTTCTAAGTAATAAAGAGAAGTACATCAGGGTAGCAGTTAACCTGGAATTAACCTCAATATACAACACAAACATCTCCTGTCAGCCTATGGATAGAGGGTGTACAAGGAGCTACGGAAGACAGGATCTATGCAAGATGAAACAAGCAATTAAAAACACTATAACCTCAGAATATAAAAATTACTCAGGAGACAGTCAAGAACACACAACAAAAAAGATTTCTACTGTGTCCCTTCACTTTCTTTTCTAAGTACAATGAGACAGAAAAGAATTAATCCCACCAAAGAACTCCACCAATGTGTCTGGAAAACGCAGAGCCACAGACACAATATGGACACTCAGCCACTGGCAGAAACATGGTGGACACCTGGGAACAGTGAGGAGATTTATATCAGGACATCACAAAGCAGCTGTCTTTGAAATACAGAAATGTAAGCACTTATAAAGTAACAGCTACAGAAAGCTGTAAAACACTGAGCTAAGGACCTGTCCAGAGGTGTTGTGTTGAACACAGGGCTGTTACACCTGCACAGACCCCTGCAAGAACTCCACCTGCCTTACCAGCTATTCCAGCAGCCTCCCTGAATTGCTCACTCCCTCAATAGATAAAAAAAAGGGTCAATCTTGTTACAACTGCAGTTACAAATATATTATCATTTTTATTATTATTACCATTTCCTACTTGTAAGGTATACATGGCATAATGTACAAAAACTTCATTTGAAACCATTCAGAATGCTAGAACATATGGAAATTATCTTAAAAGACCAAGGGAATGATACCTTGTATCATTTTTCAAAGTAACTTGCAAATGCTACAGCACAAGCCATTAAGGGAAATATTGCTCAAACAGAAGCTCTGGGAGAGAATTCACCAGGCTTCCTGCTGCATCACAGCAAACACATACACACCAAAAACCCACTGTTACCTTTGGAACACCCCGTTTGCAATACCTTGCAGAGATCTCTCAGGATTCTCAGGTTGATCATCTGTAAAATGTAACCACTTAAAAGTAGCAATTCTAACATTGAAAATCATTAGATTTGTCCCTCTAAGACATTTCAGGGACTAATAGCATTTTTTCCTCAAATGAACCCTTAAAATTGGGAAATTATCACAGTGTTCCTTCTTAAGGAGGGAGATGGTTCAAATTAGCACACCAACTCCACAGACATTTCATTTCTAGTCAAAAACAGCACAAGGATTTCATATTAAACTGGTCCCAACCATCAAAGAGGTGAATTTTTTTTTTGCCCAAACCAGGCTATTGATATTTTCTAACAGTAGTATTTATTTACAGAATCAAGCTGGTAGGCAAGAGGTGGACACAGAGTGTTAGGTAGCGCTGATGAGACCTCAGTTTTCAGATGACAGCTGTCTGTTCTGCTCCAGCACAGCCTGCTCCTCCTGCATGGGTGCTCTAGGCTAGGCCATAGCTATGACAGCATTTTTTCCCTAAAGCCTTCCTGGAACTCCCCTCTGAAGCACAGCCCTTTAATCGAGGAACAAGTTGCACACACACACACACACTTGTAAACAACAGCCATTTGGAGGAGGGGAGGTGGGATAGAAGGATCCAATTTCCATCCTTTCCCCTCTAGGAAGGTTTGAGGAGAAAGTGGAGATCAGCATCACCATTATCTCCAGCATGTGTTATTAGCAGCCACGCTGAAGCCAGTCAGCAGCGTCTGGCATTGTTTGAAGCAACACAAAAGACCTTCTGTTTGGAAAGTTCAAGAAAGAAAAGGCAGAGCCTGTGGCCTGGTCCTGCAGTCAAAAGACTGACACAGAGGCTGGGAAGTTCTCAGGCAGAGACTGATCCCAAGCCCTTTGAAGCTGATGGGAAAACTCCCATGGACTCCTGCAAGTTTTGGATCATGCCTGAAACACACTGAAGTGAACAAAGCAGCATAAAAGTAGAAAAGAGCATCTCCAAAGGGGAATTTAAACAGCTCAGTGATGACCTAATATATTCATCATAGTTGCTGATATAATGCGGTTTTGTGATGTTTGGCAAAGTAGGATAATACTAAATTTTTAAGTCTCTTCATTAGGATACAGCAGTTGTACACTCATTAGGTATTTTTCTGCTTAAAATGCTATATGCATGATGCCCTAGTGTTGAGTGTTTAATACAGCATTTAGCAAAAAGAAAGCTGGGAAGAAAAATCCCTTTCAAATTGCTGAAATTATGAGTTTTCTGCTTCCTTTCCCCACTGTCTTCTCCCAAAAAGGCTGGTCTACAGCTATGAAATACAGAGTCTACGACTGAAAACCTTATTAAGAACAATGCTGCCAGCATCATCTATTCATCAGCAGCCGCTTGAGAGCGAGCCCAGCCCAGAAGAAACTCTATAGCAGCACATTCTCCAAACAATTATTAAAGGATCCCAAGTGCAGGGAGGCTCCAAATCCTCTGCTTAATTATAGCTTAATTAATTTTCTTATTAAAGATGAATATAGGAACATTCAACATGAAAGAAAAGTCTTCTGATTTCTGTAACATTTCCATAATCATTTTCTTGCATATAGGAGTAATCATTGCAGTGGGTTTAACCTTTGGTGCTGTCGGGGTCTTAAATTATATTTTCTGGGAGTTAATTTGTTACAAACTTTTTTTTAAACTCTTCTTGTAGCCTTTGCGCAAGATTCAACAAAGAGCCAAAGTAACTCCCTTCCCCCCTCTCCCACCCCAAAAAACAAAAAAATGCAGGATGTTTCCTCTTTCCCTGGCTAATAGAATCCAACTGTTGCTGCATGACATCATTCCCCAGAGTGAGGGAATCCAAGCTCACTCCGGCATTCTCGGCTGGGAGTAAACACCACCACCAATTAAAAAAATTTTTAAAAAATCAAGCTTTACAATGGGAGGACATAACATTAAAAAGGCAATTTTTGTTACCTGAAATTTGGAGCATTTCCCTTTCCACTCCATTCTCAGATTTGTATTTCCCAGACAAAACTCTGTGTTATTATCTGAGGCAATCAGAAAACCAGTCGTTTAGTGTCTAATACCTGCTATGCTTCCCATAACTCCTTCACATGACCTCTCACAGCACTGATTCCAGCTAAAATGATTGCAGAGAACACAGACTGGCCAGGCCAGTTGTCATGGAGATCTCTCTTCCCCCCCCTTTTCATAAGCGCGCGCGCGCACACACAGAGATTTAAACAATTCTGGGAGGCATCCACAAAACAGCATGCCTTTTCATCAGCTAAGTTTTGAAACATTCCACCCCTCCTCCAGCCCCTCCCCAGAGTCAGCCCAGGAAGCTGAGATTTGGGCAGGAATTGACTGTGGAAATTAGAGATACTGCTTTCTAAAAAAGAGAAAACTACCACAAACCTTGTTATTTTTTTTCCCCAGAAGGAAAAAAAGAGAGGTTTGCTCACCAAAGCTTTGAAATGAAAGTCAATCTATCACATTCAGACCTGCAGGCTATTTGTCTTTGCCTGCCTAGCTATGAATTTGATATGTGAAAGCACTAAAGCTTTGTTGAAATACAATCATGCAGATTACAAGAAATGCTGCTGGCATGGCCTGACTGCTTACCTTGCTGTTCCTCCCAGCACCACACCAGTGACTTAATTAGCACAGGTATTCATAAGGTCATGCAGGACTTCCTGTATTCTTTCATGTTTCTGTAATTAAGAAGAAAATTGGGCAGGTCAGGAACATGCAGCTCAAACAAACAAACAGAAAAAAATCCCCCCAGCTAAACAAGAACACAGAGATACATCTGGAAGTTGTCTCACACTGACTATAAGTTTCAGTGCTGCTTACCCAAAGCTTGCTATCTTCCAGTTAAAGGAGAAACCCATTTCACTGACGTTTGCAAATACAAAAACTGATTAGTTTACCATATTCACTGGCACCATGGTTGCAAAACAAAATTTATTCCAAACATAAATAAGGACATACAACATTTTTTCCTTGACAAAAAGAATCCAAATTAATCCCCACCAACGTCATATAGGAACGTCTGGACTGATAAATCAAGAGAACAGAAAATACTTTATAAAAAAGAACATTTATTAAGAAAATTCAGTTAAAAAAAAAGTTTGTACTCAGAAGAGGACAGTGCCCAAAGTTTTTACACTTTGAGAAATACCTTGGAGACTTACTCTTTAGAGGATTTAATCAGAGTCAGTCATTCAAAGTTTTAAAACTTCATAAAAGATACTGAAGGGACTTCACGAGTATGTGTTCTGCAATGAGCAACATAAGCAGCAGTCCCTCTAGCGGGCAGAAAATTGCAAAGCTGCCTATGCCAAGCTAAACAGGAAATCAATTCCTTCTCTATCTATTAACCACTTCATTGTGTCGTTGTGATGCTCCACCCCTGCATTTAAAACTCAGCACTAGCATATGAAATCCTTTGTATATATTTTGGGAGTTGAACACAAGAAAGCATACATGATATAATCAACATAACTAGGTTTCTACATGAGGAGATAAAAGAGTTCCAATATATTACTCTTCTGGTTGTGTGAGATAGCCAAGATGTTTCATGGGCACACCTGTCTCTCCATATAGCCATTCTTACATATAAACTACACCACAGCATTTTGCCTGTACTTCAGAAAACTCTGAATTTTGTGAGTGACAGGGCTGCCAGCAGATTGTACCCTTCAACCACCTCTCTCTCTGACAAGAACATCACACAAAAGCATATGCATGAGGCATATTTTACACTGCTACCAAAAACTGTGTGCAGACTACTCACAAGTAGATAAATAAAACAAAACAGCTACTTAAGGTGTCAAGGGTCCAGAAGATGCTGAAATGATATCACACCAAATAGTTCCTAGATGTGAAAATACCATATGATAGGTTTGCAATTTCACACTAAGTTCCGCTAAGAATGCACCAGTGATGCCCAGCCAGAGCCATGAGAGCCAAATATTAGGGAATTGTGACTTAATTTTGTCCTGAAAAGTTCATCTGGTGTATGACTAAGGTAAATTCATCACATGCTACAAGTGGACACAATTTCAGCTGTGTGAGAGGGGAGAGAGGGGAAACTGCCACCTCCTCAAGGAAAGTAACATTTTACACTGCATCACTGCAGAGGGAGTGTTCAAAGACACAGAAGAAAGAAAAACACTCTAGGAATTGATCAATGGACAAGTGAAATGGCTGATCACACTCAGCTCTGCTATAGACCCATTACTGGTAACATGGGACTATGCACCAACCATCTGCATCTCGCCCCACTCCAGCGTTCGTGGCAGAGCTCTGGCACTTCATTCTGTGACCACATCTGCATACGTGGCAAGGATCTGGGGGAGCAGGCAAGCTGGCATTCATAAATCATTGAAAATGCTGTGTGCATTACATACACTGTTACAGTTTAAAATTCCAAGGAAAGCAAGTGAAGTTATTAAAATATATCACGCATACACAAACACATAGGAACAAGGAACAGTGGTAAAACTATGACCCAAGCTTTGGCCTTGGGCAGGTGACTACCACAGAAGCCCTCAGACAAGTATATTTCTATTCTAAACCCCATGAATACACCCCAAATCAGTTCTTTGCCAAAAGGCGATACATGCAGCTCAGATTGATCCCAGTGAAACATAAGCCATTCCCAAATTGTACTGTTTTCTCACTGGGCTTTCATTTGAGCACATCAATACCTCAGAACACAATTTAGAGTCTGAAATCATAAAGAGAGGACACAATGAGCAGCTGATTTTGCATTAATTACAATATCACAGCTACCATGCCATCAAAAGGCATCAGAACGTGTACCCTCACCCCCTGCAGGAGACAGACAACCCATTACTCACAGGCAGCTGATGTTTAGTTTCTTATTTCCGACACCCTTCCCCTTTCTGACTGGCTGAACACACTCCTTCCTACGCTCCTGGTCCCAGGAAGGAGCAGCCACGTGAGGCGCAAGAGCGGACATGCACTGAGCAGGGTGAGTGCTCACCAGGCACACCTGAAGTCTCTGCCTGGAGACTGGCAAGGGAAACATGAGCTGCCTGGTCTGAGATCCTTTGCTGAATGCTTTCCAAGCAGCCATCAGCAGCAACAGGAGAGGAAACAAAAATCAGACTTGTTCCTCGTGAAATTTTATCACTTTCAGAAGGTGACAACACAACTTCAGAGGTGAGCTCCAGACTACACCAGCCCAACAGCAGCACAAATCTCTGGTAGGTATAAATTCAGATGAATCACTGCTCCAATTTCAGTAACATTTTCCTTTGCATTTTTTTAGATAAAAAACACTCCTGCAAAGTTACTTGGGATTTTTCCCCTCCTCAAATAACTTTCTACCCTTCACAAGGGCTTGGCCACCTTATTGCTCTTTCTCGTGTCATCTCTACACATTTACTGACCATCTTTCCAGTGACCTCAACAAATATGCATTTGTTTGAAATTCCATAATTTAAGATTCAACAACAAAAATGAAACTTAATTAGTCTGTCCCAGTCTGTTTTTAACCCAATACTGCTGCAAGTGCCTGCAGCTCCTGCTGAACTCACTGGGAGAGGCAGGGAGCTTGGGAGCAGCACTTCCTCATCACCAGGCAGTGACTTGCAGAGCTATGGAAATAAGGGGAAAAGCCCAAGCCAGCTCTTAATGTAAAGCACACATGTACTACAAAAACTGTGTTCTTTGGTCTTTTTATAGAGACCCAGCACTCAATACTTTTGCATAGGGAATTCTGTGGACTACCAGGTGGGGCAAAGTGATGACAGGCAGGGCAGCAACCCCCACACACTCTGAAACAGTCCCATAGCACCACTGAGTTCTTTAAATTAACACTGGCCCTTATTGGTAACACTCCAACATGATGGTGTAAGAACACAACAACAAAGCAAGTGGCACAAGATAACACCTCTGACCCCAAAGGTATCATTCTACTGAAGTGATTAAACCTTCCACTGCCTTCAGTGGCACATGAAGTTCAATTTTGCCCCGCTGCATGTTTTGCTAGGACTGTGGCATCCGAGTAAGTGGCACAAAAGTAGATTGTAGCCCTGCAAACAACAGCAAAGGAGTTGATTCAACATAGGAGCTCCCCAGTTGCAAGGGGACTGTACAGGTGAAAGACTAAGGTCAGTCAGCTACAGACATGTTTTCTTCCCCCCTTTCAGATACCTTACTTACAGTATATGCACAACTCTCTGCTAACAGGAGAATTAAGTTTCCACGACCTCCTCAATGATCTAGCATGGATCAGGTTTGCAGCACAGTACTGTTTTCACTAATCCAGAAAAAAAAAAAAATTGTGTGTATATATCCCCAGTATTTATGTAGTATGTATATAGGAAATGACTAATCATAGCTGTGCTCTCTTTGAGATGCTGCCAATCCCTTTATGGCCCTATATCCCATTTCAGTTTCATCTCATTCTGTAAATGAGAGCCTGCCATTCTTAGGTCTGACCCTGACACTGCAACTGTGTGCAAGATAGCAATTTGAAAAGGTTTCTAATTCACTAAAACTAAGGGGAGATCTGTACCTGGGTGTCATGACAAGAAGCTGACATACACTCAGTTGCTGTGCAAACACTCATTCTAAAATAAAGTGGCTTAACTTTGTGGCTATTATTATTTTAGGCCCTGATTCAGCAAAGCACTTAAACATTGACTTCAAAAGAACTTAAAAATACACCAAACACGTGCTACAATATTTTACCAAAGTGGTGGTTTAGAAATGTCATATATTTTAGAAAAGAGAGGTGGAACGAGTTTTTATTTGGCAATTAAAGCTTTAAGACACTGTTTGGTCATACTGGGACACAATCTTGATGCTAAACCTACTAATGACACTGAAAATTTGCTGAGCAATAAGCTGAATAATTCCTTAATAAAACAACTTTAACCATGAACAGTGTGGAATTAACTCATGCGAATGCCTGGTTTGAGAATTATCCATACCTATGGTCTCATTCATGACAGGAGACACATATTACAGCTCCCCCCACCAGAAAAGCAGAGCAAAGCCAAACAAGCCATACAAACTGGCTCTGGGCCCAGGCAGCCAATTCAGCCAGCCCTCAACATCCCAGTACTGCAAACTGTGTCAGATGGCACCAGGCCAAAGGCAGAGGGATAACCAAAAGGTGGGAATCTCATGTAAATAAGTCCTTCTGCTCCTTAACTCTTCAGAGCCAGCCTTGTCTGCCACCCATCTTCATTCCAGTCAACACCCTTCCCTGCAGGGCTCTGCTGCATCCCAGACATGCTCAAAAGGGAGAGACAAGAAGCTGTAGGTCCAAAACTGATGGAGGGGGGGAAGCCCCTGAGAAGGGGTTATTTTTTCTGTCTGCATATCCCCATCAGGGGTGGATTTATGCCCCAAGCAGAAGGGCAAATGAAACAAGCAGGCTTCCTGTGGGAACCAGCCATATCAGGAGAGATGTCAATGGGTTGCTTGAAACTCCACAGGATTTCTGATTTGACCCCACAGGAACGCAAGATCTCCATTTGTCTCACTTCACTACTGTTTCTTTCAAGCAGAAGCGAAAGGACAAGTTTCTGTTGCCCCTGTTCACAGCACACATCCTGTGACACAAGATGCTACACATGGGACTAGAAGACAATTCAAAAACCAGATCCCCTCACACCTGGAATTGCACTGAAGCAAAACTCACAAGAATATAACTTTGGGAGGACTAAATCTTGCGTGAATCTGTGCAAGTGCTGCAAAGCTTTGACTTAATGGGAACAGAGGGGCAGAATCCTTCTCAGAGGACGTAAATTATGGGAATACAGGTCATATAAGCCAAATCCCAGCTGAAGGGGAACTTTTCAAATTTTGTCAAGGTATCCCACTACATGTACTTGCATCCAGGTAGTGGGACAAAGAGAAAGATGCTGTTGGGAACCATCTCTATTGTTACACTGGCTATATGAAATTAACAAAGGGAAGCGAATTTTTTAGCGAAGCAAGGGACACAAGGACAGATAATACTGCAGGGATGACTTCTGAAGCAGAACATGGGTGGTGTTTGCATTTTTCACATATTTCCCCCTGCAAAGATGCTTTCCAGAGCAAAAGAGCTCTTAAGTTAAATTCTAAATGGAAAATGTGGGCCTAAGGCTCTGCATCCAGTATGATATCACCTTGTTTACATGAGAAAAAAAAAAATCACAACCAATAGCGCTGTACACTCTTTGAACTTCTAAATAGATAAATAAATAGATAAATAATGACAACGTGTTTTGTGATTCCTTTTGATCATCAACTACGAAAGTTCACAGGAAGTTTATACAACCCCCTCTGACTGGACAGATCTTATCTTCCAAACGCTAGGAGCCAAGAGACTCCAAGAAGAAAGTGTCAGCCTGATGTCCCTTTGGACAAGAGGCAATGACTTCTCTGTCTGCTAGTACAGTTGGCTTCCTTTATTTTAGTCATGACTTGAACTTCCAAGCTGGCCTGGAGACCCTGTGAACTGCTGCTAACATCCTAGGGGAATGCCTGTGAGCCCCACTTCTCATCTCTGGGGAGGATGAATAGCACAAGCACTGGCCCAGCACTACTCCCATCACCTTCACCCCATGGAAATCAAAGCCAGTGGCAGTGTGTCTTTTCTCAGGGATACAAAGAGTTTGTCTTTTGTACTGTCATAAACATCATAGCAGGAAGATTTTAAGCCACAGACAATAAAGCATTTTCTTCTCTATTCTGGATAGAACAGATAAACATAATATTGCTTTGAATATGCAGAGCTCCTTTCATTCAAGGCCCTCAGGGTGCTTTGCAAAGCCGCATAAATGTCACTCCAGTGTGGCTGCTCGGAAAAAAGGAGTTCAATGGCTTTGTGTGCAAGTCTGCACAGTGGCCCTCTGGAAACTGTGTGCGACCAACAGTGCTCTAAACACCAGGCTCTGCTGCTTGCCCCCAGGCCAGAGTTAGAACCTGGAAGGCAGCTGGGGTCAGTCAAAATTGGGGTTTTCTGAAAAACAGTTTGGGCATGGGAAACAGCCAAAATGAGGCTTTTTTCCTAGCTGGTTTCCAGTGCCACGGAGGGAATGAAGGTCAGTGACATTGGAGTGACTAGGACGAGCTTGTGCAAAACAAAAGAAATCTAAAACCAGACCATGGAGACAGTTCAAAAACATTTTATGAACTCTGTGCTTGTTTCTCAGTATCTCAGTCCTTCCTGGGTTTACAACTGGAGTGTGGTATGGAGACGTCCCGATCAGCCACAACCACCCTAGCACCAGAACTGAAAGCAGCACAGCTCCAACAGCACAAAGCAGTGCTTGAACTGGTGCAGCTGTATTTTCTGGGAAGGGGGCTGTGGCTCCACACAGTGCCCCACTGCAGTGTAGGGCGGTGCAGACTCCTGGAGTCAGCTCCAGGGCCCTTTGTGCTGACATCCATTGTGTGGCACACACATTCCCAGAGCAACACACTGCAGACCACAGAGAAAGCCAGTCCCAGAGCTGGAAATTCAGCTCCCAGCACTCAAAGTGCAGATGAATGCTTCAAAAGCAAGGTCATCCTTCCTTCTTCAATTCTGTGCACTCTTCCAAACAAAATTGGGGCATATCTCTGAAAATAGCCCCAATATCCAAGGATGGACTGTCCCAACAGCCACAGGTAGGCTGCTGGAGAATCACACACCTACATACCTTTTTTTCACCACTAAGAGTAGAGGTTATTACTTAAGAAAAAAAAGTACATATTCTGTTTCATTCTCATCAAAACAGACAGCTCAGAAATAAGACTTTTGCCCCTTGACATGAAAAAGCATAATTTCTTAATTTCATTAAACTACTTCCCATTTTAAAGACAAAAGGAAAGCAAGAATCATTTTTTTTTTCCATATCAAACTGAAAAGGGTGGAATTTGGGAAAGTACCAGTGCTTTTCTTCCAAGTCTGGGAAAACTATACAGTTTACATAGGCCAGGACGCTGTAAGAGATATTTTCCCTTTAAAACACTGGATAAGGTCCATGTAGTCATATGATGTTCCCCATTGCTATGACATTGTTTTAAGGGGATGAACAAAACACCCTCCCTGGAACTGCTGCTGCTTGCCGTTCATAATATGGAAGTGGTGAAATCCCACAACACAGTCATTCAGTGTGCACAGACCACACATGAGAAAGTTTGCAAAATACCTTCCTGTCAGTGAAGAAGGGTGAGCAAAACCTCTCTTAAAAGCCTCAGGTTCTAGCTAACCTCTAACCTGGGATAGCACTGCATGCTGCACCGACATCTCCACCTAAACCCCACAGCTGGGCCAGGCTGCCAAAGGAACTGGACATCCCCAGTCAATCCCACAGAGCTATGCCAAGATCTAAACATGTAAGCTATGGCTGTTACCCTTGCAGCTGGGTGTGTGTGTGCACTGCAAACACAAGTTAGTGCCTACAGTGCTGGAAGCAGCTCATGGAAAGTCTGAACCGTAAGATGCAAATCATTAGGAGCACACATCACAACTTGCTCTGGGGAAAATTCCCCATTCAAGAACAGACACGCTGATTACGTCTCCAATTTTCTGATTTCCTGACGTGTGAAAGTCCCATCAGTAAACACGAGAGCTCTGTGCTTACTGAAGGCATAAAGCAGCGCTCTCAATTTGCCAGAAAGAGCTGAAAGGGCTATTTTGCACATATGCATGGTGTTGAAAACCTCTGCGCTTCCTCCTGTGCTGTGTGGAGAGGCCTAACAGGGCGCCACAAGAGTCAAATGCTGTTCTTGCTTTTGACACCATGCAGGTATATGACCTTGGATAGCTTTCTTTGCCCAGTAACATGAGGCCTCTTTGGCTTTCTGAAGGTTTTGGAACAAGGCAGTAAATTGTAATCCCACCATGAACTTCAAACAATATCTATTTTTGGTCACGTTATACAATTCTGTACATTCAACAAGCTCTAAGCTGTTTCCAGTTTCTTAACCTACCTCACAGCTATGCATTTTTGATACTCACTCCAGCCTGAAAAAGGCCAAACATGAACAGGGTTTCCTCATCATTCTTATCACTAAAAAAAAATTCACAATTTACATGGTCCCAGAGAACAGCAAATGCAAATGTTGTCCTGAGCCACTGAAAGAATTAGAACCTGATTTTTAATGCCTGTTTATTCTGACAAAGCCAAAATTTTACACAATTTTTCTTAGATTTTGCAGTTACATTGCAAGATTTAAAAGAAACAAAAACCCAAAAAACCTATGCTGTGGGTCATTTTTAAAATCCCCTCCACCCAACTGCATTCAAAATAAGCTGCAATGCACCTGTCATGTAAAAGCCTCCACAATGGTTAAATATTCCTCACAAAGCCTTTTCTTATCACTAGTTTTAATCTCTAGTTTACCTGGGCACGACCTGGAGTAAATCTTAGTAAGTTTAATTCCTCACCTCCTCTAGAGTGGCTCCCAAGTATAATTCACATGGCTTGTGAACCAGCTGTAAAATAAAACAAGAGCTTGCAGCCCCTCTTCCCAGATATCTCAGACACTCAGAGAGCCAGCAGGATAGCACAATGTAGATGTTCGTAAAACAGTGTGTGTGTCATTTTGCATCCTTTTGGAATGGCAGCTCAATACTTTAGACAATACAACCATCCCCTGCAATTCAGCAGGAGACACAGGCAACTGAAACAACTTTCTGCTTTTTGCTCATTCCCTTATCTCAAAAGAGCTGATAATACTGAATCTATTGGAAATACTGTTACAATAAACTTATTAACCTTCATAACATGGCCACAGAGTGCTGGAAGGAAAGGGTTATTACATTAAGAAGAGACTGGCTATATCTCTTTTAATTTAACTGGATTCCCACTACTAGGCCCATTTAGGAAGCTATATTAACACATTCCTCAGAAACATTTTCCTTATACAATTTTAAAATCACACAGTGAGCAAGAGAATGGAAAAGAAACATCATGCACTGTCATGCACAAATAGAGAATAAAAGTCAACTGCTTGGAGGCTGTCTCCTGGATGAAAGAGCAAGCCCATTAACAGGAGAAGGTGATAAAAAATCCATATGCAGCACAGAGCACCTCTGAAAGCCAAAACAACACCAGGCAACTGAGGTGGAGAGTGGAGCAGACTGCTATGACTCATAGGCTATAAGTCTAGTCAGTGAAATATCTGGCAGAAGTTTGCTGTTGGACTACATCTGTACATTCTCAAGAGATTTATAGCTGCTTATTAAATCATCTGTTCCTCTTAAAACTAAAGAAACTGTATATGTTTCACTGGATTTTACATCTGCTAGAAAGACCCATTAGTACAGAGTAGAGTTTTTCCTATTGAGTGAGTCATTCAAAAGATTTTAAGACCTTACTTGAGAGAGGAAGGGAAACCTACACTAGTGATGGGCTGCAGTGTGACCCAAAACCTACTGCTTCAGGATGGGTCTCCCTCACTGGCATCTCTGGTGTGCCTGGCTAATCCTCAGAACAGGTCTTTTGAGTAACAAGTATTTTCGGTAGAGGAAAGGAAAGGCCACAAGTACTTATTACAGAGGAAAGTTCTGTTCAGGAAATAGTCATGTCTTCGTGTAAAGGACCATTGTGGCTTGAGACAGGGTTTGTGGAGCAGGTTCATGGAGTGTGGTGACACACAGGCACACACTGGTGCCAGAGGACCTGTCAAAACACGAGGAGCTGGCAGCATCATCGGCTTCCAGACAGAAGCTGCTACGCTCAGGAGCTGGACGGAAAACCCCACTAACCCTGCAGTGTCATCTCAAAACCCAAAGGAACAGAAAAAGGAGCTGTGCACACTCCTGACCCAAGTATGAAGGGTGATGCTTGAGCACTGGTTAGTTACACCCGAGCCAGACAGAAGGATGGGTAGGGCTGTCATCTCTGGTTAGCTAAACAAGCTGTTTAGTTACCTTAGTGCTCTTGGAGCATCTCTGCCCCTACCTTTCCCACACATTATCCACTGAAACAACCTGCACAAACAGTGAATTTTCCTTCTCCCATCTCCCCTCATCTCAGTCTTACTTTTTTGTTCTTTTTTCACCCCTGGGCACACCTACAGATTAGCTCTCTGAGATAGCCATCTCTCAATGGTAATGTACAAAGATGTTATTAAATAAAAGTAATTCGCTGAGGCATAGATGGGTCTGAACATCCTGAACTCCCAGAAGGTAGGAAAGTTTTACAGATTTTAAATTAACACCTTAAAAAAAAACACAACCCATGAAAATTTGCCAAACATAGAATGCAGAAATACTGTGTCTACAGCTACTTTAGTGCTAAGACTGGAATAGAGATGTACTTTACAACACCAAAAATGCCCTTCAGGGTCAGACCCGCAGTGAGCCTCCAGCTCAATACTCTGCCTTCAAAAGGCAGTGAAAGGCAGTGCTAGTCAGGACAAGCCCAGGAACCTTGCTGCTTTCTGGCCATTTTTCTCTGTCTGTGGGAGACTGCAAGCTGTGGGTGAGCAGCGAGAAAAGCAGCGAGATTTACAAAATGTTGCTAACGGTGTTTTTGTTACTCCTGCTGTACCACTAAAATCCTATTAAGTCCGTAAAGCAAAGCAGGACAGAAAGCCATGTGTGAACTGTTGCACTTAGCTGAAAAGCCAGCGACTTGGGAGCTTGAGAACACAACAAAAAAATCAAGACCCACACCAGCTCATGCACACGGAACGCCCAAAGCCTGCGAGCGAGTGAGGGAGCCAAGCATCATCACACCCGTGGGCACGACTGTGGCAGATCTGCCAGCACACACTGGATGAGGGGGACAAGAAGGGATGGGTTGCTCAGCACATTTCTCTTTCATGTTTTTGAATTGCTGCCTTGTAAAAGTCAATTTGCTAAAAAACATGACAAGATAATGGTAGGTCCTGCTGAATCGGCACAGCTACGCTATGCCAAACTGATTCCTGCAGTAAATCATGTGCACTCTACAAACACAAAGGCAGGCTGTAAAGCTCTGCAAACTCATTATTTACTTTTGCCAAAAATGATAAAATGTCTGTCAGACTTGTTTTCTCTTTATTATCTCTGCATTGAACTATCTTCACTTTAGAACTCTGAATCAATACAGAAGGAATAAACAAGCATAGTGTACAAAAACTGAGCCAATATATGCTCAATAGGTTACAGCCCATCTCCTACCCTACAGCTGCACAGGACCAGCTGCCTACCTGACACAGTAACTAACTTGCTGACACGCCAATTCATCATCAATATGCTGAGACTGAATTAGTGCTTTCTGTCTTTTAAAAAAAAAGGAAAATAAAACAATATTGTGAGGGGAAAAAAATAACATCATTAAGGGAATATCCACGCCCAGCACAGTAATACCACATCTTGTTCTATTCAGGGTGAGACATCCTGACTAAGGCATATCACCCCTGCTTGTCACATGCTGCAGGAGTCAAGATGGTGGCATGGAAAACCAAGAGCATTAGTCAGCCCTGAGCAATCATCTTCATATCTTTTGATTTGGTTCTCCTTCCTTAATGGGAGGCAGCTACACCAAGATCGGTTGCTTGCCTCCATGTCAGCTTAGGTCCCTTTGTCACACAAATCCATATCTCACTACAGGTGAGCTTTGAGCAACTCACAGCCCAACCCAAACCAACATCACCCCAGTGGATGTCACCCACCCATCTCCCCAGTGATCCAGCCAGGTAATTAGCTTTGCAAAAGAAGGAGGAATGATCGCTGTACTTCACAAGCACAGGAAGCACACAAATATTGCTGTCTGCTCTCACCAGAGGAAACACCACATGAGAGCTGTTGTGAGAGTTCCATCAGCCTTCCAGGCCAGCATGGAACCTGAGTCAGCCCTTAGGCAAGCTGCTCAAGTCAGTGCTCAGCTTTCAAGCACATGCTCAAGTATTTGGCTGAGCTGGGACCATTTTCAAGTGTGGGATGCAGAATCCCACTCGACGGTTGCTTCAGTGACAGACTACAAAAGTATTCTTGATATATAATAATGCAGTAATTCATGGGGGTGCATTCTCCCTTAACCATAACCTCAGACTCATCTGTTCTTTGCAAAGCAATTGTTTCTTAAGGAGTATTGCTGTGCCCATCAGAACACAGAACAGCTGCCAGCCACAATAGGAAATGGTTTGCACTGATTGAAAATATTTCTGAAACCCCACCAATTCCTCTCCATGAAAAAAACCCCAAGCCAAAAAAACACAAGTAACAACAAGAAAACCCAAGAGAATCTGATAGCCTTTATTCTGTTCATTGTTGAGAAGTAAGGATCTTTGTTTTCTCTTTCAGACCATCCTGTTATTCACAGAGTCAATTACAGACCTAACCAATTCTATAAATGGCTGTTCCCCGAACTCAGAGTTTAAGTTTAGGTCAAAACTTGATCATTCACATGTGAAGTATGACTCTCCTCTGGCAAAGTAAAGGCATTCTGGTTCCTGACAATGCTATATTTAACTTATTTTTAGCTGTCCTGATTTTCTGCCTCTTTTCCTCAAAATAAAAAGCGGTAGACGTCAGAAGAAAGAGATTCTGCAATCCTCAGTTAGAAAGGTCATCTGAAGGCAAGCTCAGAGCCAGGAGTCAGCCAGTGACAGCATGGACAGACTAAGACCTTCCAAACCATAAGTTTCATTTTAACATGGTGCCACTGATCTACCCAAAGTCACATGAACATCTCCATGCCTCAGTGCAGGATTTTAACACTTGTTTACCTAATACATGGGTTATCATAAAGATGCAGTTTAGAATAATCAGCTTGTTACCATTTGCAAGTGATTAATGCTCCTCTGATGCCTTATAAAGTTGTAACCATTACCTGCAGACTGAGATCATCAAGAAAATAAATGATGCCCTGTAAAACCTATTTAAAACAAAGCAAACACATATAAGGCAATATAGGTTTAAGCTTGTAAATTTAAGGTAATACAAGGTAAATTGTGCTAGCCCTCTACAAAGGCACAGCACCTACCCAACAGAGGCTGCTTCATCAAGTGGGGTATGTAGCTTTGAAGGCACAGTTCATTTAGCCACAGTTTTAGATGAACAAGTACCTGCTTGCACCTGCTAGTCAGGAGATGAAATACCTGATAAGGAACTCTACCTACAGACACTTGAAGGTGAATGATTGTTCCTGTCCTTAATGTGTCCACAGAAATACAGACACCACAGCAGCCACTGGGGTCCCAAGCTGACCAGGAGCATACAGATATTTAAATATATACAGGACCCTGGAAATCTGCCCAGTTTTACAGCTGTAACAATGCAGTCAAATTACAGGACACCCAAAAAACATACAGCAGAGTGACTAGCTATTCCCCACTCAATTTGGTTGTCACTGATGCTAAGGAGACCTTCCTGCCACATGCCATGCTGTCAGAATCAACAGGTGAGTTTCTATGGAACTTCAAATCTTGAAAGGGTTTTGGAGGCACAGGGGTGGTGGAGGATTGGATCAGTTTATTTTTTTAATAGTTGAGTGTTTTCAACCTGTTTGTGTTTTACCAAATAGAACTGGATAGGCAGAGAAAGGTGCCAAGGACCAATCAAACCTTGAAGGGTCTGGAAATGAAACCTCAAAATGCTTTCTTCCCAGTTAAAGACTTTGGAAGCAAATTAGCCTCATCTGTGTGGCTGGCAGGAAGATAAAAGGTCTCAATGCACAGTCACATCTGATTTCCAGCAAAGCTGTGCTCTGAAAAGCAGATGTTGCAGGAGGAGAGTGCCTGGGTTACAAACAGCCCTGCTCACCTTCAGTGCAGTTCCTGAAATGGGAGCAAAGCACAGAGCATGGCCATAAGGCTGTACTATCCCGATGCAGGAGAAAGCTTTAGCTTATGAGTCAGCATCTCTTCTTACATGAAAGAAAAAAGCAGTAGGAGAATGCTTCTGAAAAGTCATTCCTTTCCTCCTCTTCCCCTTCCCCCAGCTTTCTAGAAAAATTACTTTTTAGGCAAATCGCATACAGTATGTGCAATCCTCCTGCTTGGGAAATTCAGTCTGTTAATAAAATCAAATACAAAACAAACAAACAACAACAAGCCTATTTTTGATGGGTTTGCTTGTCATGCCATGGCCCCCAGCTTCCATTCTCAGGGATTTACCAAAATATGTGTTTATTTACACAAAGCTGGAATTTTGGAGTACCAGATTCTCTTCTCATTGCCCTCTGGCCATCCTTGGAGGTTACAGCAATTAAATATATTTCCAGTGACATCAGTAGGGAAATAACTGTCCTGTAAATAATAGGTTAGAAAAAAGTGTGGCTTTGTCCATCCCTTACCAATACTCAGCAGTGTGAAAGACAATGGAAATTCTCTCTTCACCACAGCCCCGAGCAAAGTGCCAGTTCCTTTCCCTTCAGTGAACAATCTCTGACCATTCCAGGTAGACAATTTTCTCCTGTCACACCTCTCAGCTCACTGGGAGAGGGGCTGAGTCACAGACCCATCTCCTGCGCTCCCTCCAACACCACACAAGTGGACAGGAAAATAAGAAGAAATTAATTTTTCTGGCTTTAAGTACTTTATGCCTTGAAATAAATCCCTGAGATGCTGTGAGATGACCTAAACAAATTATAGAATTTTATGAATAAATAAAGGTAGCATTCCTCCTATTAGGTTTACAGATCTCAAGCCTCTGGGACTCATGTTTTAAAGTTTTCCTGTGTAGCTATAAACGCCAGAGAGGGTCGAGATTTCTGATAGTCACTTAGCTCTGTGACCTCTAGCCTTAAAAAAAGGTAGGAAAAAACCCAAATACAAAAAAAAGAAAAAAAATCCTACATTAAAATTTGCAGCGTTGACAAGAGTAAGGAAGAAAAGCTGTTGATTTTTTTCTTTTGCATTTACTACCCACTGTCTCCCACACAATAA
The DNA here is from genome assembly GCA_013397195.1 of Hylia prasina. Classification (NCBI taxonomy): domain Eukaryota; kingdom Metazoa; phylum Chordata; class Aves; order Passeriformes; family Sylviidae; genus Hylia; species Hylia prasina. Next base: position 2,251,804 of record VYXD01003817.1, read on the forward strand.
CATTGGTAAGAGCACATTGTGACAACACTTCTAGGTCTCACTTTAAAATTCCATAGTCACTGTAATTATATACAGAGCAAACATGATCTGCCTCACTTGCCACTAAAACACAGCAGCACCTGGACCACAACATGGCAGCCTTACAGGATGTGTAAAGATGAATAGGAGAGAAATCAACAGTCTGGAAATTGAATACTACAGGGCCAGACCAGCCCACCCTGACCCAGTGTGAGCAATCCTATCTTTGATAACACAAATGAGAGATATTTGTTCACCCGTGTTTCAGTTAGAGCTTTGTCTCTCTATGTGAAAGCTGACAGCTACTTCTTGCAGGATGCAGCCACCACACTGGGAGTGTGACACAGCTGTAGTGTCCCTGCAAGGATTCAGGATGTGACAAAACCCACCACATTCTACCTAATGAAGATCAACTCCTCTCTGCTCCATCAGAGGAATTCATACCCCAAAAATCGCACTTCTGGAGATGGAAAACAAGAACAACTTTGATGAGATCCACCAACCCAGGGCAGGAGGTTTCACACCATCAAATTTTCTGTGATTTTCCTAGAGCAAATATCAACATACTCATCTGCACATCAGGCTTATCTCAAGAGGCCATGAGAGTTAAGAACATCTTCTCATTCACTAGCTCTTCTTGAAAACCCCCTCCACGGCAACTCTTACAATTACTATTTCCACATGAATTATTACATGCTGCCTACACTTCAGCCTCACTCCCCAAAGATATCTGTGTTGGCTGCAAAAACACATGCTACCACAGACCTTTCTTACAGATCAAACTGCAAGCAAGCAAGCTGCAGGACTTTCCTGCATGTTTATTTTGTGTACCCCGCATGCAGTAACTCCATCTCCCAGAGAACACATGTACAGCTCAGCCCTGGGGGACAGGGTGAGTCTGATGTTCCCTTCTGTGGGGAGGCCCCTTGCTGTGGATGGCTGCTGTGTGGAAGTGCATTGTTGAGGCACAGAGCAGCCTATGAACATTTCTCCTTGGATGTAGAGCTCCCTTTGAACTCTTTCATAATTGCACCGACCTTGTGCACACATGTTCATTCCCAGAGCTGTGGGTGGGAGGCGCATCTGGCGCCAGCTCTGTGCAAACCTTGCACAGCTTCATTCTCAAGACCACTGAAGTCAACATGGGCCTTCCACAGGCTTCTTTTAACTTGAGGCCAGACCCACATTCTCTCATTTTAAAGGACATCAGATCAGCACTGAATATTTTCAGGCAAGTGTTGAGTCACCACCCTACTGCTCCAAGGCCAGGACAGTGACCTGCTCAGCCAGCTTTTTCCACAAGCCCTCAAGGCAGACCTTATTCACTGCACTCATTTTCTTGTCACCAACACAGAGAAAAATGAGACACTGGCCATGGAGAGTTTTAGGCTAGAAATTTGGAGAAAAAAAATATTTTCCTTCCCTCTTCCAAAACTTACATTCACTCCAAGGCATCACTAACGCATCACTAACACTAAGTCTCTTTTGCTCACAACTGCCCACCTCAGCTTTACCTGGGATGCAGGGGACATCAACAGGCAGGAGCCCCAGCCCACACTTTCTCAGAGTGCTCCTCAGAAAGTGAAATCTTGGACTCTTCCTTGCTTTGGCCCAGGGTTCACTTGTAACTCACCATTTGGCATCCAGAAAGGAAGCCCTACTGTTCCTTACTCATGCTCAGTAGCACTTTAGTCACTGAGCTGTCTCACAGAGCCCAGAAGAAATTCTTAAATAGTAAATAACATGTGCCATTAATTATGTCAGTGCTTGGCCCACATCAGAGCAGCTGTCAGGAGCCCAAGTGCACCAATAACCCTTAAATGCCCTATCCAGCCACACCTGGGACTTGCACCCCCACTGCCTAAGGGACCAGAAGCCCAGGATAAGCTCAGGCTCAGCCATGCTGCAGGTTCACCCACCCCCAGCCTTGTCCTTGCTGAGCCTGACTTGCTGTGTGGATTTAGCTTGGTCCCAGCTCTTCCCTCTGCATCGACACAGTCATCGCTGGGCTACCAGTGACATCTGTCACTGTCACCAACCTGGTCCCACCTGGGCACTGAGGGACTTTGCTGAGGTCAGTGAGAGCACAGTCCTACTGTGCTGGGATCACTCCCAGCTCCTGACTCATCCTTTCTCATGGTTCAGCCTTTGCTCTCTGCCCCCTGACAGTGCCATGCACCCCACAGTTTCCATTTGCTGGTCACCCTCTCTGGCTTGCCTGGCCCTGGAACATGATTAGAGCAAGCACCACATGACAGCCCGGGGCTGGCATTAAAGGGGAACTTTGTAGGAAGGAGAAATATCAGAATACCTTTTCAGAGGGATTCAGCACCTTCGTTTTGACACATGGAAAATCTGAAGAAGTAGCAGCTAACCTGGTATCAGAGCAGGTTTGAGGAACTGGACCACTGGTTTTCCTGGTGATTAATTCCACAGTAAGGTACCCATCTGGTTCAGACAGAGTTCAAAACATCCCTGCTTATACAATCAGATGTATGAACAGGAAAGGCACCTTTGCAAGCAATCATCTCTCTTCAAACAGAAATACTGCATCGCAGAAACACACAATTTCCTGTTCACAAAAAGGGCTGATGGATAAATACAATTATTCACACTTAGCAAGGTTGTCAGCTATCTGGACTTTAGTAGCTAGCCTGANGCTTTTTTTATTCCCACAGAAACAAAATTTCAAAAGCTTCTGCCAGTTGCACTAAATGCAATATGGCAGAAAGCATCCTTACAGCCCCACAGCAAAATTAGAACTGCACCAGAGAGTTTTCCTCAGGATATGCAGCAGTCCTTGAGAGCACTCTGGCCTTGCCTTACTCTCTGCCTGTTCGGAGCACAGGCTGGAAGCACTGGAAGAAAACTGGAGACCAGTTTTCGACCTGTTTTATTTTTGGTTTGCAGAGTCACTCCTCTTTGCATATCATCCTTTCAAATAAAACAAACCTTTTTCTCTCTTTCCTGTTCATAGGTAGAGGCAGAGAAATCAAGAGAGCTGATTTCCACTAAGAAGAGACACCAAGAACCAGCTGCAGTGTATGAACTTCAGAAGTTATTGCAGGTTCTGCAAAGTGGCACAGCAATGTGCAAAACTAATACAAGCAAAAAATGGAGCATATGATCAACAGAGAAGGTACACAGGCAGGTTTCAAATCTGGGGTTCTTTTTCAAAATAGTGTCAACTGTATAGGCACCTTCATAGGTGACATCCTGCACTATATGCTACCAGCAAACCAAGATAGAATTTCTGGAGACAGATTATTTTGTTTTGGGAGAGATACCATTTTACAGACAGATATCTTCTTTCTAAGTCATCTACCTGCATTGTTTGATTCCACCCACACCCCACCCCTAAATAGTGTTGTCTTTAAATAACCAACCTAAAGCTCCTGCAGTATCACTGCCTACATATTCGGGGTTTCTTTTTTTATCAGGGAGGATTGAGGGGTCTGGAGGGAGAGATTGTGGTTGGGTTTTTTATTCCCCTGAAGTTAAAAAGTGGGTTTTGCCCTCCAGCCTTTGGTGGTTATTCTGGTACAGATGCCTACAAAATCACACTCGCATTCTGAAGACATGTACAAGGACAGCATGAGATAATAAAGAGCAAAAGTGAGCTGGAATGTGTGTCCTGGGAGTCCCACAGGTAGTCCAGGTTTCCAGGAGGGAAACCTGGAGGAAGAAGAGAGATCCTGTATGTTCTCTCCCTGAGGACAGCTTTAGGGCTCTAACATTGTCTACATCGCTGTTTCAACCGTGCATGCTTGCTCAAAAACCAAAACTCAGCTTCCCCAAAAGACACTCAGTTCTGCAGGTACTTGTACATAACAGTGACCACGTTCATAAAGTTTTAATATAATAAAGAAAGTACATAAAACAATGCTCAGCAATGAGCACAAGCCTTATGGGAACATAGGTCATTTGGAACTGAATCCAGAAGTTTAAATCATTAGGTTTCTGGATGTGGCAAAATTAGCCTGGCCCCATCATGAGACCTAACCTTCCCATGAAGGTTACAAAACAGGAAAGGCTGGGACTAGAAACAACAATAACTGCAAGGGAATAAACTTTATCTGAAACAAATCAGTTACTAATGATTTGAGGAAGATTATGTCAACTCCCCCTATATGGGTTCTTTATCAGAAAGGGTGAAGCACTACACTGTCAAATAACAATGTGACTTGCACATTGATCTGCATTTAAGATACATGTTCTTCAATTACTCTTCTCATGTTCCTCAGAGGGCCAATGGGAAAGGATTCCCAGCATCACAAGAATATCTACCAAGGGCTCAGTTTATATACAGCCAGGGTGTTCCACTTTGCACAGGATCAAGGGCTTTGAAGTGACCTTTCCTGACGAAGCTGTAAAGGTCCACTCCCCTACAGTCACCTGAAAGGTGAGGGTTGGTTTCTTCTCCCAGGTAAGAACAGACAGGATGAGAGGAAATAGTCTCAAGTTGCACCAGGGGAGGTTAAGTTTAGATAGAAATACAAAATTCTCCACCAAAAGGGTGTCAAGCACTAGAACAGGCTGCCAGGAAGTGGTTGAGTCACCATTCCTGGAAGTATTTAAAAGCCATGTGAATGTGGCACTTAGGGACATGGTTCAATGGTGGGCTTGACAGTGCTGCCTTAACAGTTGGATTCACTGATCTTAGAGGCCCTTTCCAACCCAAAGGATTCCATGGTCTATTAAGAGTGTTTGATTATATTCAGATATATAGAAACAGCTGTCTGTAATGCAAGGAGAATATAGAATATTCCACGAGATTTTTGTATTGCTTCCTGCAGAATTTGCTGGCTGGAATTCAAGATCCTAGAATTTGGCTCTTGATGCTGCTTCTTGATCAGGTATTAGCATTCCTCCTGATGCCAGCCTGGAAACATTTCTGGTGTTTTTCACAACCATTCTCTCAGATCATGCTGCTCAGGTGCATTTGTGCTGCAAGGCTGCAGACAGCTCCAGTTCAGACAGAGCTTGCAGGAGGTATGAGCTGTGCAGCAGAAAGCTGTGCTGATTGCTCCTCTATGGAAAAATGAAAATGCCTCATGTCCACGCACATAGATTTGTGGGAAGTTTGTGGTACAATCAGTCCAGTGTTAGTTATACACCTTCATAATTGATGTCCAGCTCCTTTTAAGAGCTGAATTTCTGCAGCTGGAGAGGCCAACAGGCCCTCTGTTACTGGGATTTTGATGAGAAGTGTCCTGAAGTTTTACAAAAATATGGACACAGGAGGAATGTCTTTCTGTATTGTCTGCAGGCATTCCCCTTGCATGAAATGAGGCATAAATGTTTTCACCAGACACACACTTAACAAGAGTTATAGCAGGTTTTGATCTACCCCCTTCAGCACCCTCAGGCCTCATCCACAACAGCTGAGACACTCTAGCTAAAGTCTCAGTGAAACTATTGCTGTTGATGAAGTTTCCTCTGACCAGGGAGGTCAGGGATATATTTTGGCCAAGAACCTTAATGACCCAACAGCACTAAGACAAACCTTTTCCAGCTATTCGTCTGCATTCTTTAGGCATGAGGACATAAAAAAGGGGAAGCACTGAACTATGCAAAGCTCTGAAGGAAAGAGAGACATTCCATGCCACAAAGCTGTTCCAGTTAGCATCTCATTTATATTCTGGGATATAAACATAACTTCCCTCCCATATGTGATGAAGATTCCCATACATAATTTTTCAAGACCGATGCTGCACAAACCTACTTATAGCCCAGTCACCCCACAACCTTGGAGAATTTTTAGTGAGTGACATATTTGACCTCTTTAGTATACTACCAATAAATGAATCAAAGTTAACATGTATTTCTCTGCTTCCTGTCTACTTCTTATATCTAGATTTTTCACATCAAGAAGGGACCTTTGATACTGCTTACACACACAGTTCATGCATTGTAGAAAGACCAAGAAATCTGGCTTCAATCACCAACTGGTGCTTGTAGACTACCCTGGAATATGAATAAAGGTAATAAAAGACAGCCAATAAAAAAAAAATTTGAGGAGACCATGGACTTGTTAACAAACAGCCTGGCATGAACAATGAAGGTAAGTATAGAAAAAAAATAGAAGATAAGGTAGAAGTGTACTGTGCCACCCAGATTCCTGCCAAAGCCAACAGGAGCAAGAGATGGATTTAAACAGCCAAGCCTGTCTCCAAGCTAAAATTCCCAAAAGAAACTAGGAGTTCATTTCTCTCTCTTATTCATGCATACTTTAGAAACCTCTAGAGACTGCTCTGCAAACTGGAACAATAAAACAAAATGTCAAGACAATAAATGGGGCATTGAATCTCTGCCATCTGTTGGAGGAAGGCCTTTTCTGACTTGAGGGCTGTACCTTCTTTTCACTTCCCAACAGCAAAGCTCTGCAGAGTGAGCGTTGTCTTTGGGATGATCTCAACAAAGAGTGGGGCAGCACAGCAGTACTTGGCTGGATCAATTACCTTCAAAAATTTCTAGTTGAAATCCACTTTGCCACAGGTATATCTCACTTTTGTCATCTTTCCTATGATGTCATAACAGATATGTTGTTAGAGAAACTGATAAACAGCAGGAATCCATTTTATTTTTCTGTAATTCTGAGGAAATTAATTCCAGTTCCATTTCCACTTCCAAACTCCAAGAAGCTCCATGCATATCGCAATATATCAGCGGTGAAACAGTGAATGCTTTGTTCTCATTTGCAACATGAGCACGTAACACTAAAGGTAGACCTAGCTTCCCTTTTCTTTGGCCAGGAGAAATTCGCTGCTACTATTTATCTACACGTTTCACTTTGCTTGGAATTTTAATTTCTGGAAATAATGGGTTTCATGCCAAGTGGTACAGCAAGCGCCTTGTTAAACTATGGTGAAGCATCAGAGGCAGCTTTGAGGCCAGAAGACTCAAAGCCCCAGCTCCATCTTTGGCACATTGAGCAATTCAAGTCATGCAAGTAATTTTATTTTCCTATGCTTTGATTTCTAACCTACAAAAATGGAGATACTGGCTAAAATTATTTAAGGACATGACAATATCCACAGTGCCATTCCTTGCTTTTATCTCAAGTTTGAATGAAACCAAAAACTGTGCTGATTTGTCCATTCTCCCATAAAAAGCCGTTGCTGGGTTTGTTTCTGTTTAGTTAGGTTTTTAGCCCGCTCTGGCTCCTCAGGAAGCTCTCCCAGCATCAAATGAATTCCAGAAAGTGTTCAGCACAAGCAGAACAGCATATTTTAATCATGTTTCATTGAATCAAAACCTTTTAATTAGCTCTAGTAATGGCTCCATCCAGCTTTGCAAAGCACTTTGGAGAATTGCATTGAAAAGTGCTGTATCAGAGCTAGGTATTATTACCTACACAAATATGAGCTAAAGACTTCAAAGTGCATATAGGCAACATCTTTATGCCTTCATTGACTTAAATGCTGCTTCAAGTCATAGGATATTCCTCAAGGAAGAATTTCAAGTCATTAAACAATTAGTAACTTGCGACACCTTTGAAAAATAAATAGTGAAAATTGGGCACTCACACAAATTGCTTCATCTGCTGGAATACAGCTGTTTCTGGAGCAAAGCATAATACTCATTTAACAGTGCAAAGCCACAGAAGTTTAGAGGGCACAAAGGGCAAAATATTGTTTTAACCATTTAGACTAAGAGGGGAGGTCTGTGGAGGCAGAAGTGCAGTAAGCCAAAATAAAATAAAAGCACTTAAATAGCACCTTATTCTCGATGCCAAACCGGTCAGAAATAGCTCACATTTCCAAATTTGGTAATGTTCCAAGGAGGAGTCAAAAGCAACAAATCTTTGTAGAGCTTGGTAAGGGTAGAAGGGAGGGTTTTCCTGGTTTGATTTAGTGGCTAACTTAATCTGTACTGTTCGTGATTGTTTAACAGTGTTGGTGGGCTGGTCTTGTGTTATCTTTAGATGACACTTTAATGTTGCAGGGCAATCATTATTACATTCTGGCAAGCTCAGGGTGCCTTGACCAATTGCTTGGATCCAAGAGATATAATAACTCCTCAGGCAGACAGGCACAAGTGTTAAGCCCAGCACCTGATCCAGATCTCACTTGAAAACCATGATGTCCAAGAGGACTGTGTCCTCAGCTCCTTGCTGGACCACTGGTACACATCTTCTCTGGTCAGGGGACAAATGCCATGAACTGAATCACAGAACCAAGCAGGCTCTTGGGAGGTCTTCCTGCCCACAGACTGAGCCTTTCCCAGTCTGTTTAGCCTATGAGAAACTGTTTAGTCAGAATGTTTTAGAGAACTTTGCAAAAACCAGTCTCATATCATACAGCTTGCTTTGCCAAAGCCACCAGTCCTATTCAAAAACAGATTCCACTCTGCTTCCAAGCCTGCTGGAAAATGTCATCCTGCTTCTTCAAGCAAGGGTCACACACTTTCATACTGGGATATTTTCACCCTTCTACATTAAGTGGAGTAAGAAATACCATGAGAAGCAGAGGAGTGGGGTATCGGCTACTTTTCTTCACTGGTCTGTCAAACAACATTGCAGAGAAAACTGACATTCAGTCTTAGAGGAAGGAAGGGCACTGTAGGTGGGCATGGCAAATTCCAGCCAGGAGCACAATCCTCATTGTGCAGCCAGCCCCCAGGAGCAGCTTTCTAAACAAATGGAGCAGAAGTCCAGTGTATTAAAGGCATTGATTTCCTTACAACTACACTCCCAGGTGGCAGGAACTGGGCATCACTCAGCCTTACAGAAGGATAGAGAATCTGATCTTGTTAACTCTCAGCTATGGAAAAACAGATGCTTGTCCCTGCTCTTCTATTCCCTTGCTGTTGCTACTAAACACAGTAGAGAAAACAATCAACGGATCAGGTTTCCAAAGGGGAAAAAAAACCACTGGAAAGGCCTAAGTCCACTTTCACCTTTTTGGGAGTTTTTATCACTGTTTCACGATCCTCCTCTAAGAAATACAGTATCATGTTGTTTGCCTGCACTTAAATACCTGAGTTACCTCAGCAAAATGCAAGTGTAGTTCAAAGTTTAGACTTCCATTGCACTTATTGTGAACAACATCCTTTGCAAAATACAAAAACCAGACATTTTCAGGATTTCTTCTTCTAGCTTAAAAAAAAAAACCAAAAAACACCCAGATGGGGTTTCAGTCCCAAATATGCAATTGGCATTTGGCCCAGTGTAAAGACATGCCCAAACTGCCTGAGGATGGAGCAGCTGTGGGGCCAGGGGTAGGTCACAAACTGCCTAAACCAAGGAGACTTTGCAAGAGGGATTCCCTTAGGACAGAGAAGAGCTCTGAGGAAAACAAACAGCCAGTTAACTAAATCACCTCCATTCAGTCTCATGATACACAAGTTGAAAGCATTTTCTGTCCCTTTAATGTTGCTTCTTCCTCCAAGCCAGAAATTGCCAGCCAGCCTGGTCTCCTGATGAAACTATCTCCCAATATCAGTTTACAAGGAAAGGAGAGTTTCCAGAGTAGCAACAAATCTAGTATGGCACTGAAAGAGACTTATGGTAAATACAGTGAAGTGATGTCATGAAAGATCAGCTAATCCAGCTTGTGATCCAAGCTCTGGAAATGTCTACACGAATGTAGAAAAAGACCAGAAAAAATACTGGAGGAGGAAAAGAGAGCCGTTCACTTCCCCAGCCTGCACTCCCTCCACAAGAGAGGGTACAGGAGAAAAACTATGGCTGTGGTACCAAACATCTGTAAACAGACACAGCGAAACCAAAGCACAGCTAAGGTGCAAACAAATTTCCTGCTACCTGCTTATTCTCCCCTTCTGTATTTTGTGCATGTACCTTAAAAATATTCGACCCAAATGCAATCCATTTCATAAAAGTGAAATTTGAAAAAGTTGCAGCAAGGTGTGCTTCAGGGGACTCAAGTCAATTCAAAAAGGCAGCATGTATAAAAACTAAGAGTGCCTGCAGAATCCAAAGGACTGAGGAAGAAATAAGGTTATTTGAAAAGTTTTTCAAAGAAAGTGATATCCAAAACCCAATTTAACCTGAACCTGAAAACTTTAGAGCCCAGTAAATGTGCAAGAGAGACCTATACACCATTTCCTATTAGGTGGCTGCCAAATAGATTTGTTACACATTTAATAAAGCAGTAAAATAAGGTATTTATGTAGCATGTTTAACTGTGAGCATATTGGTAGCATTTTGTTTAAATGAAAGTGTAACCTGATAGATGCTACAGTTCCTGGACAACGGGAAATATGAGTAGAAAAAGAAAAGTCAGAAATCCTGCTGCATCACAAAAAAACCAGCATCTTGCACAGCGCTGCTTTAACAGGCCTATAAAACCTGGATGCTTTGAGCCTCTCACAAGAGTGCCTGGCTGGCAGATGGTGAGTCCTCACGTGCCTCAGAGGGTCCAGCTACTTGGAGGGAGTAGTCTTGAACGCCCTTTGCTGGGTCACACATCATTGCTATTCCTTCCTTCAGGGCTTCACCTCATGCTTGGCAAGGGAGCAGAGCTGCAGCTCCTTCCAACGTCAACACCTTTTCTTTGCTCGGCCAGGGGTGTCGGCACAGAACTAACACGAGTTTCAGCCTTCCCAAGCCACAAGCACTGCTCAGACCCACTGAAACGGAACAGGAAAATTGCCACCACCCTTCAGAGTGCAATCCCAGCCCATCACAACCTTTCCAGGTTACAAAGGAAACGCAGCAAACTGCAAAGGCTCATGTCATAAAAAAACCACCTAAATACAATCGTCTGGTTACTTTTGTTTCTTTAATGTGCAGATCTCAGGAATATGTGGGGAGATATCAGTTATTGCTTTACTGAGGTTCCACGTAATGGAATGATGAGAGGACCTCTGAAGGAGTGAGAAAAAAAAGCAGCAACTGGTAACTCTACCCAGATTTCTTTCTTTCTTTCCATAGACATTGTACTTAGTTGTTATAAAAAATAAAGTATTCTCTTTTGGAGAAAGATCAACACACTCTTCCTCATGGATGGTTAAAAATCAAAGGGAGAAAAGTACAGAAACACTAACATTACAGAGCAAACCTGTTTTCTTCCAAGTGTGAGAACAGAAGCAAAGCAGGTATTTTTGGGCCAAATTGTTTTAAGAAAGAGGTACTTTTCTGCTTCAACAGAGATATATATACAGACATGTAAAACTATCTTTAATACAAGGAAAACATCGAAACAATAAGTTGCTGCCTTTTGCTTGCACTTTCCTAATGTGAAGGCCCCAAGTTCCCTCTAAGAGGAACATGTGGATGTTTTATTGTTAAACAATTACCCCAAAGCCACTGAGGATTTTTGTATCTAGTTCAAACTGACTTTAATGGAAAATGAGCATCTATCATAAGCGTCTTAAAAAATCTCAGCAGGGTTTTGTAAAAAGCCAGAGCATTTTTTGTTCTATTTGAATCTAACCTAGTTAAGACTTTATAGAAAGCTGAAGACTTATTAATAAAGATCAGAAACTGTGAAGGCAGAAATGGTCTTTATCTCCTCCACGCTCTGATCAAGATGAAGTTTAGGGATAAATGAAACATCTGCTATTATAACTTGTGTGTCAAAGCAAACCTCTGTTTCCATCCATAAAAAGGGCTAATTTAATTCACATACAGAAAGCATTATTTGAAATATTAGTGAAAAGAAATTGATCAATTAATATCTTTTGAATAGCCATGATAAATATACACTACATAAGATGTAAATCTGAGCTGCACACTGATGTACCAGATAGTATCTTTGCCTCTTGACACAATTCCCAGAATTACCTTCCCCCATCCTTCTCATCTGCAATGATGTTTCCCTCATCTACCAAAGTCAGATGCAGACTTTTATTCATTTGTTTACATTTTGTTAAGTGCTTTTAGATTTACAACTGAAAGATGCTACTTGTTGCTATAGCTCATCATCTTCCTGCCACTATCTGAATTCAGCTCCTGCTTTTTATTGTCATTTGCCCTACTCCTAAAAAACCACCAATCTTAGTTTGATTCAGAGGCCCTCATCATCCAGGTTTTTTAAATCCACATGATAAAGCCTAGAGATGAAAATAACCTGTATCCATTAGACCCAGTACAGGAATACTCCAGTTTGTAGAAGTTCTGGAGGTAAGTCTTCATTGCGTATTGAAAACAAAAACATATATATAGATATATAAAATCTTATTTATGTCAATGAATCCTGGATCAAGATATCTGTCATTGACTCTCCAGTATTTAGGGCTATCCTAAGTCTCCACAAAAAAAAAAAAAAATTAACATGTACTTGCCCCTTACTCCTTGCCTAACTAGGAGGGGAAAGTTAATAAAAAAAAATAGATTCAGAAACAATTTGAAAAGCTGCAGCCAGAACTACAGTGCCAGGTGAGGAAGAGGTGAGCAGACACTGCTGGGATAATTCATGTGGTCCAAAGCAGCTGCTCTGTGTGGTCTCCACCCCAGCTGACCTTCCCACTACATGTTTGTCTGGGCTGGACAGGCAGATGTGCTTGCCAACCTGTCCTGCTGCAAAGCACACGGGAAAAGGAAAAGGAAGTTTTGAGTCCAAGACAAAGCACTTGGCTATGCAGGGCTGGATTCCTGCTGTTTTAGCCATTATCCATAGGCTCATGAATATACATCACATATTTGAATTTCTCACATTAATATGCCACTAACCTTAATTGTACTGCTTCCAGAGCACACCTCCAAGCCCAGTGGCTCAGCTACACTTCTACAGAGCAAAACATTCTACTGTGTCTCCAGGTTTAAGAATAGGCCAGATTCTTTCCTCTGTCACATCAGTCTACCCACAGTAGCTCTGGGTCAACACTAGCATGCCAAAAATCAGTCAGATTCATCTCATGCTCTCTGTACATAATAATGCTCTCTACTAAAAATAATGATAATGGATAGAATGTGAACCATTAACCTTCAAAAGAGAAGCTGGCTTCACTCAGAGCAGCAAGAAACTTCTCCCATCTTTCTCACAGGCTGTGCTTTTCAGCTAGGTATTAGCTTCTGTCATGTTTCAGTTGCCAGAAATATCACAAGATACAATTATCTACACAACTGAATATCACAAGATACAATTATCTACACAACTGAAAACACCTACACTTCCCCTCAGCCACATATCCCAGACTGTTGCCCCCTCCAAATGTAATCTCTTAGAGGTGAACAGGCAGACAGTGTATTTGTCTCATAACTTTTTTTACCTTCCACTGTTATTCTCTGTGGAGCATGTGCCTGTCATTGAAAACTCCATGGTTTTCTCTCTGCTTTGTTTGGGAGACAGAGCCTTAGCTGAACTTTCACTAACTTCTCTGTTGGTTTCTCCAGCTCACAGATAACTGTCTTGCAGGGAGACAACTCAATGGCAAACAATGCCAGAATTAAAGCTGAAATCACAATTAAATCTTATGTGATACTCTGTAACACATAAGCACAGTTTGATACCTCTCTTGGCATGCCACTAAATACAAATGTCAACATCAGAAGAGACAAACAAAGGAATATGTCACCAGCAGCTCAAGTAGCTGCTATCATGTATTGTCTGTGACAGACAAGAAGCCTCAACACTCACAGGTGGATTTGTCAATATTTATCCCCTTTCTAGGGCCTTAAAAACTCCCAAGCCACAGTGGAAGTGGCATCCACAAAACGTAGGTCTCACATCCCTCTACAGCTTGGAAGCAGCAGCACAAGTAGAGATTATGGCACACACAGAGTTCACTACAGCCCAGCTGCTGGGCTTGGAGTGCTTTCAGAGGGAAGCTAAGGGCTAAAAGGACAAAGAAGAAAAGCAGAACACTAAGGAAGAGAAAAGAATTCCCAACATTTCCCTGGGAGCTAACAGAAAACTTTCCCCAAAGCACAAGGGTTTAGGTGAAGCCTTACTTATAGGTAATACAGCAAGATTCTGAGAGCTCTTGCCTCTCCCGAATTTAATTTTTCTAGAGAGTTACCTCTGTTACCCAAGTTATGTAGCCACAGGAAAAGCAGAGCAGGCAAAAGAAGATTATCCCCAGCTCACCTTGGCACTAGATGAGAAGGTAGTTCTGCCACCTGGCAACATCCCCCTTTGCTTCCCAGGCCCGAGGATACCTCTGTAAAGAAAGAGCAGTTCCCCTGCCAGCTGCTCTGCAACTACAGCAGCAGCAGTAGTGCTGCTTCAGAGGCTGATATACACTGAGCCAATCAGCAGGAAACACCCCTGCACCAACCCTTAGCACTGGGAAGGGAAGAGCTGAAGTGCAACACCTGTGAAAGCAGGGAGGGAGGCTTGGAAGATACCCTGAGGCTGAGTAATAACAAAACCAGGCAATCAGGGTTGTGCCATTAAAACTTGCAAGTATCCCTGCCTGTCCCAAGGGCTTTCAGACAAGACAGGTGACAAGAAGGAGACAGCATGAGCTCCCTGTGCTTTCCCTGGTTTACCCTTTAGTACAATTAAATTATGCCAGATATTTACTCATTTCCACTGGAGAAATGGTGATGGATACATCCATAAAACACCAACAGAAATACTCACATTAACCTAAAGCTGCATGAATTGTATCAATGAGAACTGAATGCTGTTTTAACAGCTTTGGAGTAAGCAATCTTTACAAATACCCTTCGGAGAGGTGCCAGTGATTTTATGCCTCTTCTTTACAATCCCTTTTTTCCTTTCCTATCCTGATCTCAACTTTCTTTCAAGTCAGTCATCTCAGAGTTTGAGTGGCACAGGTGACGTTCTGCTCAAAGATTAAGTTAACAATATAGCAGGGATATAGCAGGCAGTAAAAACACAAGCTGTGATATGGAACTGCAGCCCAATTTGCAACTTTACAGTGGACATAATCAGAACTTGCTGATTATTTGGTAAGCTTTTGCACTTTACTCATTTGCCATACCTTCCAAACAATAGTCCTGGCTCATAAAGCTCATTTGAATAGCACTGGATAACAGGGTCTTGTGAGCCTAGAACCAGGATTAAGATATGAGGCAAATTGGAAACTTCAATCATTACAATCCTGTAGCACAAATAAGAAGCACTTTCACACACAGTGAGTCAGTCACTATGTCCCATTTCTCTTTGTGCCCACAGAGAAAGAAACGTGACTTTAGGTCCTTTCCCTTGACTTCAAGTGATAGGAGCTTTCATCAGGACAAAGGATCAAAATCATTAGAACTCCTCATTAATTTCACCCCACATTGCAAAAACTCTTTTTACTTCCTCAAGTAATAACAATGTTGAAAGCAAAAATGTCAAGAGACAGATTCATCTCCTAACTTGAAGGACTTCCCAGAACAATGAGCAGAGTCAGTGTCTGAAACATCTGCTCCACACTGAAGAAGGGTTGCAAGATCTTCCAGGCCAGCCCTCCCAAAATCTTTGGTCTCTGCCCTGATACTTGGAACAGCAGGCTGAGCAGAGTGCTCTGCATAGTGCTAGTCAGTTACCATCTGTCCCCTGTGAGTGTGACTGGGTGTCCCATGAAGAATAATAATCTTTTTCCTAAGGGGAAAAAATGCAAACCAGTAATTCAGTGTGACAACCTCATCAAAATGATAAAATGAATTATAGCTTTTAAACTTTATGCAGTGATTGTTTTTAATAACGTGGGAGTTAGAGAATAATGTTAAAAGTTTCAAGTCGAAGACCTAGTTTCCTGTGCTGGCACCAGTCCTAACACTAAATGTTAACACATTAAGCATTCTTACATCTTCATTTTAAAGAGCAATTAGGAGACAGATATACTCACACTGAAATAACATCCCGTTCCTGTGTGTGTGAACACACACAGGGTGCACTTCCGACAGAAACCCACTGTGCATTCCCTGTGTCCTTAAGGACTTCGCCATTTGCACAAGTTCACTGAATTCTCAGCTACATTGCAGCAGCTGACAGCTTTTCAGCCTACAGACACAGCTCAAACATATCTTCAAAGAAGGGGGGAAAGTCGCATTAGAAGTGAGCACCTGCTCTTGTCCCGTGTTCCTCAGCCTACCAAGCACATCTCCAACGTCAGAAGCTCACAGCAGAATGTAGCAAAAGCACTGGCTGTAGGAATTAGACCATTCATTTCCCTGAACAGCTTTAACTATCTGAGAATACACTCCAGATGGAGAACAAGTTACATTACTCTAAACATGTTCACCGTGGATTAAGCTAAGGCAGGCCAGACTCGGCTGGCTAAGAACACAAAGCACCAGACCTCAGCTGATGAGTAAGAACTCTTACTGTAACTCACTGCAACTCAGTCACCTCTATCCCAGAACAGTCTCCAGCTCTCTGCAACTAAACTATCCCAACTGCAAACTCTGATTATCAGCAACAGCCCCAAATAGGAAGACATCCTCACACAAGAGGGTGGGTTGGCCATGAAGTGTTAATGTAGTAGCTGATCCCTATCCCTACAGTTTGTAGTAGTGTTGACTTCAGAAAGTTCAACTGCTAATGAAGAACACATCTTTCAGGTTCAGTCCCCAGTGAATAAAAAATTTCTAGCAAAATCTGACAGCTGTTCAAAGCCTACATGATGGAAAAGAGGGTTTAAATCTGAAACTCCATAAGCAAGCATCTATCCCCATTGCTCAAATCAGTCTTAAAACTTCTGCACAAGGAAACGTCAAGGACCAGGCAAAGGATAGCTACAGAGAGAGGGGAATATCCATCATGGCCCTTCTCTACCAGGGCAGAGCTCTAGAACAGCATAGGAGACCAGGATTTATGGAATCTGCACTGGACCTCATAAGTGGACAGTGTGTCCTCTATGACATTTAACTCGACAGAGCATGAGGGATTTCTACATGAAGAAAAAGCAACAAACAGGAAAAGATTTTGCGGTTGAATAAGGGGTAAAAATGATGAGTACTAACTCTCGGCGGATGCATGTACACCCAAAAAACATCCAAAACTCTTCCCAAAAGGGGGAATTTCAGGTCTTGTAGGGTGTGACTCTGCAAGGTTTGGCAAAGCCACTTATAACCTCACCAAAGTTCAATTCCACTAAAAATGTTTACAAGCACAAAAACTAGGCCAAATTGAGAATGTAAATATTTGGATTCAGTTCCCCAAACTTGTCTCTATCTGCACTGCCAACTAAATCCCAACTGCAGACCAAAAAATCTGAAAAGCAACAGTTGCACACACTTTACAGCACACAGACAAAACTAAGACACATGGCACTCAGCAAGAGGGGGAAAAAGAAGGAAAAAAAAAAAAAAAAAAAAAAAAGAAAAAAAAAAAAAAAAAAAAAAAGGAAAACCCCCAAATTTGTAATCTAAACTAAACTTATTCTAAACAAGACATCAAGGAAGTTTGGACCAAAAATCAAATCTTCTATCACTATACGCATTTTGAAAGTCTGATCAGTCCAGATGCTGGTCCTCTGCCCTGCAGGAGCCTGGGTTACATTAAACATAGCTAAATTACTCAAGATCTCATAGACAACATGATGTTTGTAGCACACAGTGGTAACTTTGACCTAAACCACATTCTCTTAAGCCATCCAAAGCAAGGATTTCTGTTTTTCAGGCAGATGTATTGAGGAAAGACTACTCTGGAATCACAGTAATTTATTTGGCAAACTCAGTCCCATACTCAGAAGTGATTTAGGAGCCCAGATCACCTGGAGTTCTCAACACACGTGATCTTTTCTTTTCTAGTTCTACCCCTGTTCTTTTAGGTATAGGTAAGAATGGCAGCCATGGATTCATTCAAGGAATTTTGAACTCCCAGAAACACAGATCCCAAAGGATACACCATGTGCTCAGCTGCCAGTTCCCAGCCCCTCTTCAAAAGTGGTAAATGCCTTTCAGTCCTACATCTCCATTGTAGATACTCACTGGAGGAAATCAGAGAGGCAAGGGTGTCATTAAGACCAGCATTTTTGTTGTTGTTGTTCTTTGATAAGAATTTGGGCATCATTACTCCCACTACAGTAAACTAACAAAAAAAATCCATCCTTTCCTTCTTCAGTTAAGCAGGAAAAGCATGAATATGGTTCTTTTGCTTTACTCAGCTGTGGGAAACTTGGGTTTACTTTCTAGTTAAAAGAAGGCTCTTCAGTGTACTTCACAGTGACCTCCTCACAAGGAGCTTGTACAATTTCTTTAAATGCCCCCACACTAAAAATAGTCCTGCTTCCTAAACATGTTTAGCAGTTCCAGGCATTCTGAAATCTTGCATGCCATTTTAATTTTTTTTTAAACTGGCAACATTTATTTAACCAGCAATTAACAAAAAAGGAGGCCCAGCCACCCCAGTGATTCTTCCCAGAGGGTCTTAGATGTTTATGAAACACAATGAAAACAATAAAGTGGATAAAATCATGCTATTCCATCAAGTCCTTGGCAAGACTTCCCAACCAAGAATAAATTGGCATGGTATGTTACAGTCAACAGATTACACAATGGTTTACAGGGTCACCAATAATAAGGGGTCACAGACTCCTTAAAGAGCTACAGTGTACATTAAGGCACTTGCTTAAAGGGAGAGATCCTTGATCCTGAGCTTCTCGGAGCACATTCTGGCAGCCACAGGACAAACATGCTGCAGGGTAGGAGAGGACAGAAGGCACCTCTCCCCCTGCCCCGAGCCAGGAAGGACAATGACTACACTGCACAAGCTGGCTGGGGGAGTTTAGCACCCTGAAGGGAGCAGCAGAAAGCCAGGCCAGGCAAGGGCTCTCTTATTTCTGCACACAAGAGGATAACACATGCTGCATCCTTTTAGGAGCAGGACAGCCTCCATGCCCCAGTGAGGGCCAGCACCACCATCCCTGTCAACCCCTCCCAAAAGCCTCTTACCTCACTCCATATGCTTGAGGAAACTCATTCCAACCCAGAAGCAAGATATCAGCTCTATGTCAGTCTTGTCACTCTTAACAGTGGACAGACAGTAGCTAATTTTAAAAGGTGCTTGACTATACTCCTGGGTAACTTGATAAAGTCTTCACCATTGCTATAAATGTGATGTAATTTTATTTTAAATAACTAGTCTTAAAGAAAGAGGGAAACAAATGGTCAAACCCATAAATCTTATTCTTACATGTCAACTTGGTAGCAGATTTCCACTATGTCACCTGCATAACCTGATGACCACAATGAAGGTTAAGTTTTGGCGCTCCTAAAACATAAATTATTTCCTCAAACCTCACCTTAAATGCATGATACTCCTACCTTTGCCCTGTTGACTTACCCTTCCACTATATGGAAATTTTCATCCACGAACTATAAATTAATCATGCATTAAAAAACATTCTAAAGTCTTAAAGGCAAATCAACCTCACTTCAATTCATCCTATCATCAAAAACCAGACTACAACTAACAGTTTCATCCTACAAATTCCATGGGTTTTGATCACTCCAATTTTATTGGATTATTTAATGTATGTGTGAAGTTAAGTCTGACTAGCCAGCATAAAAATGAGAGAAAATCTATTCCCCCAGTCAGCTCAGGGTGTAGAAAACACTACTACTGACATACTCCAGGCAGTAATACTATGCACCCAGCTTCATACAGCTTGACTACTAAATTCGAAGTACATTTGAGTGATAACACTGGAGTAAACACAAGAAGGCTCTCTCATATGTAACCGCTACTCTTTGACTGCAGTGACCTTAGTAACGCAAACATTTGGTACCAAGCCAAGAGCAGGACATCTGATTTTCCCACCAAGCAAACTGCTGCAGAACTCCCTTAGCTCTTTAGCCAAATCTGTCCTGGGATCCTAAAGTCTTCCGCCGGAGTCCAGGTGGCTCCTCTACACTTTTCAGCACGCACGCAAACACCGCAGCCGGCTGGACCAAGGATGCGAGTGGGCATTGGAAGGGAAATGCCTCAGCTCCCCGTCTCCCCCAGCTCAGAGCCCCACGCTCTGCGCGCTGGCTCCCCAGCCGGGTTGGAGTTACCCCGGTCCGGCCGAAGTGGTCCCGCTCTGTCCCTCCGCGGTGGCTCTGCCCTCGCCACCCACGCGAAAAGCATTGTCCCGCGAGGCACGGCGGTGACACCGGTGCGGGAGCACCGAGTCCCCGCTCCGCCCGTGCGCAAGGACCCCCCGCCCGTCTGCGCTCCCCCAGGGCACAGCAGGGTCCCGCCAGGATCGCGGGGCCGGCCCGCACCGGCACCGCCTCCGGCGGCTCCGGTGCCGTGG
>VYXD01003817.1:2275090-2302639 GCA_013397195.1 Hylia prasina
TGAGCGTGACCGGGAATGTCTCTCGTTGCAGGACGAAGACCGGGAACGCCTCAGTGCAGCGTTCGCTTCGATTGTGAAGCTGATGAGAGGAGTCTCGAATGAATGCGAGGTGAGGGGTCACCCCGGACCCGTCCAAAGGGGAAAGTTCATGATGTGTCTGCCAGAGGCCTCACTGCTTTTACTGCAGACTTCAGGTTTGCTCGTTGTATGGCAAGGGTTCAGCCTTGGTGAGCCTGTGATGCCTGCTGAGATGAACAAATTTGGGGCATTCAGCATCCTGTGGCAGGGTTCATGTCACCGGTGTTGTCCTGACCGGCTGAGCTGGTACCACCTTGGCTGATAAACACCACTATCCACATTTTCTATAAACAGTACTGGTAGCCCGGTAGAGATTTTAGCAGGTTTCTCCATTTCTTGATGGAAAGGCAGTATGGGCAGTATGAGAGACAGAAATATCAGGTGACATCACAAAATACACTGTGTCACAAAGTATGGAATGTTCCCAGTGCTCCAAAGTATCTCTGCTAGGAAATGTCCTTGTGACATAGTAACCGTTTGTTGTGATCAGGGGAACGTGAGCCGCTCTGCTGGCTGATATCCTGTTCTGGGTGGTGGAAATAAGGGAGAGTTTGAATCTCAAGTGAAGAGCTGCTTTGTGTCCTGCATTTGTTTGGAATTTAGAGTTAAATCCCCACACACACGTTGTTGCTGTTGTGATTTAACCCCACCAGCAACTAAGTACCATACAGCTCACTCGCTCCCTGCCCACCTCCCCCGGCAGGATGGGGAGGAGAATCTGGAGAAAATAAAACCCATGGGTTGAGATAAGAACAGTTTATATTAATTGAAACAAAGTAAAATATTATAACACCAATTATAATAACAGTAATAATTGTGATGAAAAGGGGAGAGAGAAATAAAACCCAGGAAGAACAAGTAATGCACAATACAGTTGCTCACCACTCACTGACCAATGCCCAGCCAGTCCCCAAACAGCAGTCAGCCCTCAGACAACTCACCCTGTTTATAAACATCACATTCTATAGTATGGAATTTCCTTTTGGCTAGTTTGGATCAGCTGTCACAGCAGCGCTCCCTCCCAGCTTTTTGTGCACCTCCCCACTGACAGAGCACAAAAATCCTTGACTTCTGCAAGAACTACTCAACAATAACCAAAACATCATTTGTTATCGACACTATGCTCAAACTAAATCCAAAACGCAGCACTGTGCCAGCTACTAGGAGGAAAACTTGCTCTATCCCAGACAAAACCAGGTCAAACTGGATTTGGGATGTTGCTACTGGGTAAGGAGCATGGGCTCAGTTCTTTGTGATGAGTAGAAATGGAGAGGTTCGGTGTACAGATGCATAGCTCCCTGTTCTCCTGCTGGCTGTGGCTGGCAGGTGTCATTGCTCTGCTGGGTGGGCAGACTGGGAGCCAACCTCTGCCAGCCCATCCTTGTGAGCACAGCCCTGCAGCCCAGCTACTGCTTTGAAGTCTCTGAGAATTCCATTGCAGTTCGTGCCCTTGGGGATATGTTATCGTTACACAGCAGGGAGCTCACTGCCTGCAGGGCTAATACAGAGCCCAAGTCTGCAATTAAATTAGAGAAAACAGTACTTCAGCACACCAAGTGATTAGCCTTAAGTAACTCCTTTATAATTGCAAAGCACTACATACACAGTAACCAGTTAATCCTAAAACAACTGGGGCAGAATAGAGTTTTACACAACAAGATGAAACAAAGTGTACCGAGACTCATCAGTGACTTGGCAGTGCTAAGTTTACAGCTGGACTCTACGATCCTAAGGGTGTTTTCCAACCTAAATTATTCTTTGGGTCTATCTTGTGCCCTGTTAAGAGTATTAAAGTTGGAACATGCAATGGATGACTTCCACAGTTATGCATCAGCCAAGGAGTACTGCTTCAGTCATTTCTGTGGAGCAGAAGAGTCATAAAAGGGGGGAAATTGTCAGACCCCTAAGTTCATGGATAAAGTTTGCAAAGTGCAAAGAAAAATCCACAGCTGAGCACAACCATTTAGGCACTTGAATGCAAACAATTAAACTTGTAGTTTAAGATGAGATGTTTGGGGTTACTAAGGGATCAAAATTTACCCATTTCTCACCCAAAGTTGGATTGCATTTCTTTGCTCTGTGCCATCATGTAAAAGAGATGCTCTGTGAAGCATTATGCATCAGGTCAGAGCATTTGATATGTTTTGTAGCTTCACAAAAACTGCAATACAAGTAGTCAGATCTGTTGATTTGTGCTTAAGCTCAAGGAATAATACAGCAGTAGATTTGGAAATAAGAATTGCTGTTTGCCTTATTTTTGTTACATTTAGCCTTAACAGTCAGGGACAAGAAAAACATCAGTGAAATAAGAGATATTTTGCATCTTTTTGGTCCCTGTGATCAAAAAGGTAACCTTGGGAGGAGTTCTGTGGTGACAACAGATGGCAGCAGAACTGTACTCAAGAGTTTAATTTGCAGTGGGGAAGATGCCAGTACGTCTGCAGTAGAACCAGAAGAAGGCTGCTTTGTGCTTATATACACTTCTCAAAACTGCTGTGAAAATGGTACCAGCCTTGAAGCCACTTCAGCTTCTTTACTGACCCATTTTTCAGTATTAACATACTCTGCTTTTAGAGCACTGCTGCTGTACATGCTCTGCAGAACCCATCTTCACTGAGTGGGTTGCAGAGCACCTAGGCTGCATAAATGTCCTCTTAAGGACCCATAAACCATGCCTTCTTCCACCAGGGCTTTTCTTGACCAGCCTGATCAGGCAGGCATTTCCAGAGGATTCCTTCTGACATTTTCATGAATTCAGTTCTGAGGTGTCAGAGTCCCTGCCCTGCATATTGTGTCAGGAAACAGGCATCTAAAATCAGGCCTGTCTGATAGAGTCCTGGCAGAAGGCAGGTGGCCTTTGGAGATACAGCCACTGTTTTCACCCTCTCAGAGAACAAACCAGCCAGATAGTACACAGCATCAGTATCTGTGTAGTTCTACTTTCAATTGTAAATCTGCAGTAGCTGCAAGTATGGTTTGATGCCTCCCACACGATATTTTCTGTTTCTGTTGATGTCCAGAAGTACTATGGTGCTATTTCAGCCAACACCTGCAAAGAGAATGAAATCCAACACTTCTGCAAATACCATGGCAAGTCAAAAGAAAGAAAGATGGATTCCACAGAAGAAAAGGTAAGTAGGTACTTCTTGTTTTGATAAAAGATTTTGCCTTCCCTTGCTGTGGAGCATTTGTTATCCACCTGATGTCTGTGACACCCACACTCATGTATGTAGGTTGACCTTATGGAAATAAAACACCTGGACTGATCCAAGCCTGTGCTGGGTTGGGCGAAGGCAGAGTCACTTCTTGTGGCACCAGTCAGTGTCCTGTCTGTCCTTTTGTGGAGGGGAAAATATCATGCACCTAAAGCATCCCATCCCTTGGCCTGGATTTGCCTTGTGTGCTGGATCATTAGAAAATAATTATCTTTTTCTTTCCAGAGGACTAAAGGTTCCAGAAAACGCAGCAAAGCTCAAACTTGCCAGCAAAGTGTAAGTGTATAGAACACTTTGGTTTTAAGTGGAGGTATTTGCTAGCATTTCTTTTATCACTTTGAATGAAACTGGTTAAAAATTGTCACAGATCTGGAGACCTTGATGGTACAGAAGATTAGCCAATGGTACATTCACAGTCATAATATATGTATAGGCAGTCAAATGGGCATACAGAGACTTGCACAATTAGAAACCAGCTTGTGGCATTCTTGTACCTGGCCCTCCCACAGGCTCTCTGAAGACTCCTGTTCCTCAAGGAGAAGAAAACTGTTTCTATTTTTCAAAGCCTAACCCCTCAGCAAATCAATTTCAGGAACTTGTAAGCCACAGACGATGAGAAACACTGAATCTGTACCAAAGTATAAATTAGTGAGAGCACCCTTGGTATAGGGAATGGGAATTCCCAGGTTTATGTTCAGAACTGTCTAGGCTGGTAAATTTCAGTTTTGTAAGACGTAAATGACAGCACAGTGATTACTTCCACCAACTGAAACATTAGCTGAAATACTTTGAGTATGGCACTTGCTAATTTTTGTACTGACAGAAACATTTTACAGTTTTGTTAGCACTGCCTTCTATATATTTAGAATCTGAGATAACTAACCAATAACATAGCTTTTTTATTTTTTTTTTTCCTAAAGCCCAGAAGACCTTCCAAAGACTTCTACATTGAAGTTTCTCCTGGCACCTATTCTGTCACAGCAATCTCAGAAGACATGGTGGAACAAACCTACGTGGTAGATGTCAATGCAGGACAAACTATTGATGTAACTTTTGTTCTGTGAGATTTGTTGTTTCCTGGCAATACCAGAAATAAAACATGACGTTCTTTTTAATGCATGTAATGAACTATAAATATCTTTTTCTTGTTAGCACTTTAATAGAAGCTTCCTCTTTGGGACTCCATTTTTAAGGCATGTATATTTGTTTTCTACTTAATGCAATTATATGCAGCCCACTTTGTACACTGATTTTTATAAATATTTGTACATTGTGTGCCTTTTAAATCCAATTATGTGATCGTGTAATTCCAGATTCTTCTGCTCTAAACAATTAAATGTACAATCAGTGGAATAAAATATATGATCAAGCCTTTGTGATGACAGCTTCTTTTGTATTATCTTCAGAGAGAACCCCCATGTCACAGTGGTGACCAGAGACAGCATGATCCATGTGGTATGAATGTGGGTGTACATTAGCTTCTGTAGGCTGGCACTGATTTTAGAGCAGCTGGCTCACAAGCCATTCCCCTGTCTGTACTTTTGCTAGTCTGGTTAAGAAATGAAATGCAAATGAAATTCCCTACCTGGAACCCCAACTCAGAAACGTGCTGAACGTGTCAGGCGTTCAGTCTAGGCACATGAGCTGTTGACTCAAGTTCTGTCTCTTTGCAGGCTTTGCAGACCACACTAAGCCCCTTTTCTGAGGTCTGTGGGGTACCCTAAATTATCCAATTTACTGCTGAGCAACTGCACACTGCAGCTTATGGCCAAGTTCATATGCTTTAAACATGAGCAGTCCCTGTATGCTTAACTTTCCCAAAGGACCAGGTTCCATGTTCAGAATTAGTGATGTGATCTATATAGACCTGTCATCTTTTTGTAGCTGATAGTATTAAGGTTTCAGTTCATTTTCATCAGAATATAAAAAATCAGCGGCTTGAAGCTAATCATTTTGTTGTCTGTATCTATGGTAGCAGGTCCTTTAGCCACTGGCTGCTTTTGCTTGCGCTTCAATCCCCAAAAAAATCCTTTCAGCTGTCAGCTTGTATTGTTTCTCCATTCCCCCTGGCTTTCTACAAACAGAAACTGCTTTGCTGAATTTCTGTGGCTCACTCCAGAGAGCTGTAGACAAATGGGAGGTTTATTGGACTCCTGCTGTGCATCTGTTCAGGCTTTTAGTGCTCATACTAGTTCATCTGATCTCTCCAGAACTGTAAAGTCAAGTCCAAAGAGTTCGGAATTTATTGTAGCACTTTGGAATAAAGAATGAGGGTGCTGGAGTTTGATGTGGGTGAAAGTAGAGTTTCTCACTTATTAAAATTATATAGTCATCCATAAAGATATTCTACTGAGGCAGTACCTAAATCAGAACTTGATTTGTTTAAAAAATATAACACTGATATAATAGAAGAAGTTTACCTGAAATTTCAGTCCCTGGACCTGATCAGTTGTACATGTACTGAATTCTGGTTGATCATGAACTCTGCTTTGTTGCAAGTGAGCTCTGACAGGGTCTGTAACATCAGGTTTGTCATCTGCAACACAAGTCGTTTCACATTTATCATCTGATGCTGCTTTATAGCTCTGTTTTTCTGATGCTGCAGAGCCTTCTTCCTGGAGGACAGAAAACAAATCCCTCAGAAGTCTGGTCTAAATAAAGCATCAGTGTCTTTGTTAACTGCTACTTTGCTGGCTGTACCTCTGCCTCACACAGCTTTAATAATGGTCTATTTTCTGTGCTAGTGCAAACTTTATTGCTGAAACACACAGTTGGACAGCAAGACCAAAGGATTTTCAGAAGCTGTTAGGCTTTGATTATAAACTTTTCTACTTCAGAAGTCAGGAGGATTTTGTTGACTGCAGTGAGGGGACATCAGCCCCCCAGAGAGTACCTCTGGGAAGCCTATCCTTTAACTCCCCTTGTTTGCTGCAAGCCATTTCTGATGCAGCCTGTATGATGTGATAAAACTGCTTCAGCTATCTCAGAGTAGCAATGGATCTTCTGGGTTTAAAATCACCCAGGGCTATTTTACAGGAACAAAATCCTGTCATTATACCCTGTATTATCACGTCGCATCCACTACTGTGATTCATGCTGCTGCTTTGAGGCTGGAATGAAACAATTCTGTTTTCTTAATAGTTTTACTGAAAGGCAACTCATGTCACTTCAGTGCACAGCTCTGACACTGCTAACATAGAGCATGCCTGCCTGGAGCTCCATACTGGCCTGAAAATTCCTAGGAAATCAATTACAAAGGTGTGTGGTTATGTAACTATGATTATTTAAACAATACAGTAGAATAGAAAGGGGGAACCGTACAGTTGCTAAGTTGGCATCTGCTTAAAATGAATGAGTACAATTGTGAGAATACAAGATGTATGCCTGTATATTCTCTGCTCACCAAGATATGTTATTAATGGATTCATCTCTAAACATGCAAGTTTAGAACATTTCAAGCTTTACTTTGTAGTCAGCTAGCAAGAGCATGAAGGTACAAAGAAGCCATCATTTGATTTCATGTATCTAATTTATTAATTGGACCCTAATGTGTTTGTGCAGAGCACTGATTCTGTCAGAATCCTGACATCCTCTTTCATCTTGCCCTTCTTCCTGTAAGTTTTTTTCTTCCTTATTTCTGTGTTTGCTTTTTTTAGCATTCATTTTCTGATTTTTTTTCCAAGTTTTTCTAAAGCACAGGAGAAAGCAGGCCTAAAACCCAGGGTAGTGGCGTTGTTCCTAGCTGTGACACAGTTTGCTTACTCTGTATCCCCCAGCTTCATAGACAGAATCTGCTGTTTAAACTGGTTGCCAAGACTATTTACCAAAGAATCTGCTTTTATCTCTCAGAGACAGAAATTGTGACTATCACCATTTGACTGGCAGAGCTCAGCACCTTTCCAAGGATTTAACATTGGACTTCATTGCGTAGATGTCAATGGGCACTTGGCAGGTTTCTCACATGGCTACTGACAATTGTTTCCATTTTATCAAGTAGCTTCAGCCCGGATTTTTGTTTTGATTACATTAGTGGAGAACTTTCCTACCTATCACAAAACTGGTGGATGGCCTTAGGAAGCAGTTAAGTTACATACAATGTATTTTTCTTGCCAGGCTCCAAACCATTTACAAGAATATTTTTTTCATTCAAGAAAACTTCCTGCTTATATAACTACACTATTAATACAGATTACCTTACCCTCAATGATGGCTTGAAATCTTGGTCTCTTAGGATTTCTTTCAGCGTGAGTTGCCCTCTGGGAGTCTGCCTGGTGGTTTCAAACATTGCACTCTGCTGAGCTGGGGCCACGCTGGACCTGTCCCCAGTGGAGACGGCTTTGGATTCCAGCTGGCCCTTTGTACATGTGCTGCTACAACTTCCTGGTCCTGGGAAGGAGTAAAATTGTATCTAAGAGTGAAATCAGAACTGAAATGGAGAAGTATTCATTTCAGAAGAGAGAAAAATGCACTTTAAGCCCAAAAGGAATTCTTTCAGGTTATTCTGAATGGGTGAGCTATGCAGGTTAATGAAGATGTTAGCATCATAAAAGCCATAGGAAAGAGAGAAGAATATCTGTGTTTCCAAATGAAATCAATTGTTCTGGTAGTTTTCCATGGGATGAGTTGCCAAAAGAAGAGCCAGATGAGGCAGCAGAAACATTGGGGAGGGGGAAGAATTGTATCAGTCTGATATGAAAATTTACAGTATTAATACCAATAACCTGCAGGCAAAGTAACTGCCCTGCCCAGAAGACTTTTGGTTTTGCTCCCTCTGACACTTGCTTCCCTGTGGGGTTGTTTGAAGGTACCTGAATTACTGTAGTGGGACTTGTGGTGGCTTCTTTTCCAGTATTTCCCCTCATATCGTGCAGAATTCTCTAGCCTGGGCTTTTCAAGACAGCTGGAGCCGGTGTTAACAGCACTGTCCTCCATAGTACTCTTAGTGAGGGATGGCTTCAGGTTCCACTCTGAATCAGAAGAGGTAGAAGATGTTGCCACAGCTGCAGCTTCTCCTTGTTTTGTGCCTTTCAGTTCTAGAAGGTGTGGAGAGGGCTTGCTGCTGGACTCTGCCTCTTCAGCTTTGTCCTGAAACACCAGAGACCTGGAGGGAAGAGGCCACCAGGCCGCAGCACAGGGATGGCAGCAGCAGATGCACCTTACCCAGGCTGATGAACAGCAGATACCACCAGCACAGTGGTGGTGGAAATGTGGCCAGCAGGGAGAGCAGAGCAAGCAATGCTTGGCAAGGCTACCTACAGCACAAACAGGAATCAGGGCTGGCTTAGGACTGCAGGGAAAAATAAAAGAGCTAGTGTCCTGGCTTGGTCTGGGCTTCACCCTGCTGGTGAAGGGCATGTGGATCATCTCCACAATCCTCTCCCACAGGCTAGGAGGGATCCACAGAGCCACACCACGGGGGACTTTCACCTGCTTGTCGTTCCAGAACTGGACCATAATTTCTTCATCTTCTGAAGCTGTTAAGAGAAAAAGTAAGCAGCCTTAAGCAGCTGGCCTGCCTGGGCAGCGCACACAGACAGATCAGGCTTTGCAGCTTTATGCACTTTCTAATCCTGTCAAGAGGCAGGATAAACTCTTGCCCCTAACACCTCACCACAGGTCACAGAGGTGAGTGGGCAGCCTGGGCACCATCACTAAAACAACAGTCTTGGCAGCATCTTTCCTCCCAATTTGTCATCAGAGGAACAAGAAAACGATGACAGTAATTTTTGTTGTTGCTGCCAAAGTTAGCAGTACTGCTCTGAGAATAGTATTTTGGTAAGTCAGTGGAGCTTGACTGTCAGACACAGGAAAAATGAATGAGCTGTTGAAATCTCCTACGTCTGGGTGATAAAATCACTCCCAGATGTACCATTTAGTGCAAATGTGAGCATTTAAGCTCAGACGAATGCTTCCTGGAAGTTGTCTCACTTGTATCTGTCATGAAAGGGCCACAGTCCTGCACATGGCAGACACAACTTTGTCCCAGCTACACCCAAAGACACAGATGATGACATTTTCATGGGTCACAGCTTCCTTAGGGTCACACTGGTGAGGTTACACACAGATAGCCATCAGCTCCTGCAAGCTTGGAGCAACACTAAGCTGTAGTCTGTGCTCTGTTATTCTCTGGCAGCAGCACCCTGACAAGAGTTTATCCTGACAGCCTCACTGGCATGCCAGAGAAACAAGAGGAGGAAGAGGGAAGCAGAGAAGCACTTTTCTTACCTCGTAAGGGATCCCTTGTCTCAACACCTCTGAGGACAGTTCCTGGGCCATACCTGGCCTTATCTGGCTCCCAGGGTGCCAGCACTCTGTCTCCAGGGAGCAAGGAGTGCTTCATCCCATTCACATATTCCAGGATGTCATCCTTTGCTGTTTTTTGCACACACACTGGATGCTTTCCACGTGACACAAGTGGTTTGGCAAACTCTACCAGGAACATGCCTCTTTCATTCTGTTACCAGGAACAAAACAACAATTCCACTGAAAAACAGCCCATAATGTGCCAGGTACTGTAACTTTTGCTAGGAGGCCATCCTGTGCCTATATGACTAGGGCAAAACAAGCCTGGACAGCAGCTGGAGTGTGTGGTGTTAGTTCAGCATTGAGACACCCCAAAAAACCTCCGTGAGGCTCACCTGAAAGCAAGATGAGTGAAGCATATGTTCAGATTCACTGCCACCAGGATCTGTATTTTATTTCCCAAGAGAAAAAGCCATAGAGAAGTGTATTTCACAAACCATGCTGTGTGTGCCAAGGAACAAGGGACACTGAAGCCATTCAGACTTGCTCTTCAGTCATGCCCAAGTCCTTCTTCATTACATACAACACTAGCTCTGCTTCTTGCGGGGGGAGGGCTTAGGAATTTTTATTTTCTCTTATATTAAGGCCTGTCAAGAGGCTTTCCATCAGCCATGAGATGAGGTACTTCCCTGTTCTTGAGAAAGAACAGGCTCTTTTTTGTGTTAAGTTTGAAGTGCTAACAAACCAACAAATTAAAGCTTTCACTAACCTTTCTGGAAAGACCCTGAGCCATTGGTCTGTGTCTGACTCAAGCTGGACATGTGTACATAAAACACAAACCCTTTTTCTGTGCTGTTGATGGTTCTGTGTCTGCACACAACAGCAGCCCCTACACTGCTGGCAGCAGCACTCAGGCTCAGTGCCCAGCACCAGCACAAGGCTGCTCAAGCACCCGCTGTCCTGGTGATCTGCTCTCTAATCTCATCAGCTGAACCAAAAACTGCTACACTGAACTGAGGTGGTGTGTGAGGACTGCTTGCTATTACACATCCCCCCAGCTACCACACAGCAGCCATCACTCACCTCTAGCTCCTCTTTTACTGTCCCAAGGTAATAAAATCCATCTTCTTCCCCTCTAGCCAGCACAGGCACGTTGCTGTCTGTGCCCCCTGATTCCCCCAGTCTCTTCCACGCTGGGCCAGGGGAGGGGAGGCAGTGGCTGATCCACTGGCACCTCGAAGAAAAGCAAATGGGTCAGCCCAGCAGGAAATAGATTCTGTGGGTCATGAAAAAAATAATCTTGTAAGATTTAAGAAACGGGAACACTCCACCTCATTTTGTAGCACTCCCACAGGCCAAATAGCGTGGGAAGAAGCAGAAAACTTGCTTGTGCTGGGATAATTCCCTGATCTTGGGGAAAACACATCAGTGCCTACTTCTACTCAGATTTCTTTGCTTTGGGGTTTACAGGAAGTGAGCCAGGAGCATGCTGGAATCCCGGGCCAGCATCACTTGCACCAGCCCCTTTGCTGTTTACCTGGCAAGACAATGCAACCCTTTGGGTCAGGAGAAGGGATCCATCTGCAGCACAGAGCACAGCAGAGGTGCACTCCAGAGTGCTGGGGCTGATAGTTTATACTGGAGCATTCAGGGAACAGCAAAGCAGAGAAGTAAACAACAAAGCTGCTGGTTGATGACAGGTTCTAATTCAAAACCGGGAAAATAATCCCCTGTCACAAAGCATTAGAAACATTTCATGGAAGATGACTGCTAATGCAAGATGCTTTTATTTATCCCAATAATACTAAAGGAATGTTTCTTTGATATGAGGCTTACTCAGGCTTTGCTCTTCATAATCTCCAAGGTAGCAAATAACTTTAGTTAATACATCTAAAAAACTGCCAGCGCAGGGGTGGGAAAGCTCAAATGGTGTTCCAGCTGCTAATTTGTTAATCTGACACACCAGCCTGGTTTATCCTATTAGGTATCATGAAAAACAAATCACAGACATAAACAGGAATTTAATTTTACCTCTGAGGGATGGGGGGCTCAGCCATCCAGGCAGGATACACAGCAAAAGAGCTCCTGCAGCAGGGGCTAACTGTGCATATGAGAGTGGAACATGGAAACTTGTCCAAAGCTGGTCTCACACTGCAATACCTGTGACCCCCAGGCAGGGACCCTTCCAAACCAGCCATACTTGGGAAAGCTGCTGCCTGCAGGACTCGGTCGTGATCTGTTGGAAGAAAAGAAAAAATGCACTGGCATTTCTAACAGAAGCAAGTGCTGTCCAGTGCACCTCAAGAACCCAGTAATTTTGATTAATTGTTTATTCTTGTTTAAAAACATTGAATTCAAAATATTCAGGCTGGCATTTAGCCAGATGAGCCCACATCACTGACTTCAGGGATCTTCACTCACCCAAATCCTAACCTGAAAAAAAGGCAGAAACATCCAAAGAAACTATAAATGCTGTGAAAATCCCCAGGAAAATAATAACTTTCACCTCCCTCCAACATTTGTTTCCCTCTGTAACACCCAGCTCTATTTCTTATACCTACATTCTTCCTTTAAAGCTTTCTTGTACACAGACACAGCCAAACCTTCCCTGTTTTACAAGCTGAGACAGAAATTACAGCTGAAGTTGACAAGCTGAGTAAATGTGACAGGTTTTGAACTTGATGTTAGATTACATTTCCCTGTTATTTATTTATAGTGATGTATTAAGAGGAAATATTTTGATCTTTCAGCTGTCCTGTCATGTTTTATTAACACTAGGATTATGGCTTGCAATGAGAAAGAATGAGATGCTCAGATGTGACAAGTGATAACTATTCAGAGGTTGTCACAGTAAGATCAATGATGTGATGCTATCTCTGGTAATTTCAAAAGATGTAGTAGACAAGCTTCCATTAATTTTTTTTCTTTTTAAATATTGCTTAGAAACACTTAGGATAAAACTTGCATGGAAATTCAACAACCTATAAAATTTAAGTGCTTAATTTATTTTACAAAATGCAGTTTAAGCACTCATGTTTAGATTATATTTTCTCTCTTATCTAAGAAATATGATCTGGAAGTCGTTTTTATGGAGACTCCCAGATAGACACATAATTTCAGAAAACTAGCACAGCAAACCCAGCAAGAAGAGTGGACTAACTGCTGCAAAATTCATATTTAAGTCAGAAAACCTGCACAATAGATCCACTTATTTCACCACTGCACAAACTCCTGTTACAAACCAAAACAAGATGCAATCAGTAATACTTTGCAAAGAAAGGCGACTATCGCTTCTACATTAAAGCACATTTTAACACCATTCAGCTCAGAGCAGGGACTCCTGATTCTACACAAAACAGTGCATTGACAAAGGCAATCATGCTGTTTTTCCTGGATAACTCCAAGTACTTTGGCACAGCAGTATTTTAGACTTACCAGCTATTGCTAACAATACACCCAGTCCATTTGGATTTAGTCTGAATGCAGAAATCTCACCCTTTTGCCTGTTGGACAAAGGGAGCCTTTTGCTGCCAGTGTTTCCCAGTTGCTATGGAGGTTGCCACAGCTGTTACTCCCAGGATTGGACATCCTGACCTTACTGGTTAAAACCCAGCAGAACGTGACTTCAGAGAGGACCATTTGACTGCCACACATTTGCTCAGTTTTCAACTCCCCATGGATCTACTGCACTGCAGGACTTCAAGGGCAGGGAAGGCATTTTAAGAGAGCTCAGTGTCCTCTAGGCTTCTGCCTGTGATTGCAGGGCAAAAAACAGCATCAAAGTTACAGTTCAGATTAAGGAAAATTCAAAAAAGCTTACCACCACAGGGTGTGACAAATAAATATGCTTGAAATGCACACAGAAAGGTTGAAGCTGAGACAAACCAAGGTCAAATCACTTTACAACTTTCTCCTTTCACACTAAGGGGGAAGGATTAATGAATTCTACCCCTTTCTTACAAAGTGCCTATCAAAAATAGGTCATATTATAATGCAGAAATCTACCTGTTAATCTCTGCTGAGATCTCGAATTTTCACATCCTCGTTAAAAGAAAGACAAAGAGTTGGCATTTGTTGATTTTTTTGTCTGGTTGGTTTTGTTTGTGGTTTTTTTGCAGGGAGGAGGTGCTTAGAATACTTAATTGCCTTTACTTGGCCTGTTTCAATTCACTGCTATAAAATCAATGTAACAGGGACAGTTAGGGAGAAGGATACCTCACTTGGGAAGCCTGTAACCATTTTTTGTACATTCTGCTGCACAGACAGCCTACAAGCCCTCATGCTGTCAGCAGAATTATTTAGTATCAATGATTCCCTTACACAGAGTAAATGTTAAGACACTTTATCGGTTATGACCTAAACTCTCTTCATCATTTTCACACAGTTCTATTTTATAACACTTAACTGAAACCATCAGCAGTACAGAGGACCTGGGAGGTTGGGGAAGACCACTCCAGACCTGAACCATCATCAATCAAAGTCCCAAAAAATTTCTCTTGCAGGATTATTTTTATGCCGATGGCCAAAACCTTGCCAGCCCTCTCTATACTGTGTATTATGTAAGCAGTCCTAGTAATTTTTAAGGGCACTGACACCTGTACAAGAATCCAATTGTCAACAAGAAATTAGGCAATGTCAAAAGTCTTCAATTAAAATATTCACTAATTAAAATATTCACAAAGAAGAAAATGATGGA
This sequence comes from Hylia prasina, assembly GCA_013397195.1. Classification (NCBI taxonomy): domain Eukaryota; kingdom Metazoa; phylum Chordata; class Aves; order Passeriformes; family Sylviidae; genus Hylia; species Hylia prasina. The sequence continues at coordinate 2,289,323 of VYXD01003817.1, forward strand.
ACAGCACTCAAAAAACTTTATGCTCTTCCTGTGTTTAGTAACTGCACTTCAGTGAGCTCCTACCCTATTCTATTTTTTCTCCATTTTAAAATAAATTATCCTTTCTTTTGACATCCAACAACATTCCTTGGAAACTTTAAAAAGGTATTTTAAAAGAAACAGTGGCAATTAGACTGAATATTTTAAGAAAGTGCATGTGAGAATAAACCAATAACATTACAGAAAATGAGAAGAATCTCAGTCCCATAAGTAGAAAGATTTTATTTTAAAGCATGCAGGTTGTGATGATACATACAGTTACTTCACACATATAGGTGTTACATTTTTAGCTCGGTGACAAATTTAGAAATGCACTCTGATTTTCATGAATTAACTTAGGTCATTCAGCTGAGATTTTCCCAGCTGTCTTTCTCCTATCTAAGTGTAGTTACTATCTGCAACGTTAAAGCTCTTGTGTGGGCTGACAGTGACGTGTGCCACGATCTGCTCCTTAGAAGTGCCAGGAACACACACGTCATTAACATAGTGGCTACTACATTCCCAGACAGGATACCTTTGCTTGGCTTTGGAACACTTCAGATCGTCTTCAAAAACTGGCTTTGCTTGTTAGTGGCTTTAGGTGCTTGGTCTGGCTCTGTGACACCTTTTCCTGCCACCACAGAGTCGGTGCACAGCACAGACTGTAGGTACCTGATGTATTTTATAGCAGCACGGAGGGTCTCCACTTTGCTGAGCCGTTTCTCCAAGTATTCCTTGGGCAGGTGGTGCCTCAGCTTGGCGTAGCCTTCATTGACACACTTAACACGCTGCCTTTCCCTCTCATTCCTCTTCCTGATGAAAGCTGACCCGTAGGAGTACTCACTTCTGTGGAGACTGGAGTGGGGCACCTGATAGGGAAAGGGGCAGGGCTCACTGTAGAAGGTCTCTGTGATGAGATGCTCCGACAGGAAAGGAAGGAATGACAGATCCTCGGGCAAAGGGACCTGGTTTGGTGTGTCTGGGTACACATGGAAAGTCACCAAGGGGTCTGCACAGAAAGGCCTTGCCAGCTGTATGTGCTGAGCCTCAGCACAGATGAGGTTACAGCAGCTTTTGCCATCCATCAGGTTCTGCATTTAGCCTGGAAACACACAATTACAGAATACTTTAAACAACTCACACTGAACAGTATAAAAAAACTCACCAGGACTTACCAACACTTGGCCTTGCTGACATTTCCCAGAAGAGATTTCTTAAATGCATTTGTGAAATTTCAGAGTGATGTTGGAAGACCAGGCAGAACAAGACAACATCCCATTTAAAAAGTACAAGAAAGTGCAAATCAGTCACACTGATTAAATTAATACACAACAGATATCAATATAAAGCCACTAAAGTTTCCAAAAGGAAAGAGCAAACAGCCTCCTTTCACCTCAGCTTTAGAAATTAAGAGCCTCTACCTATATGTATTCCACATAGGTCTAGCTTGCTCCAAATCCACTAAAACTTACATGTCTATAGACAACAAATAAAACAGGCCAACATCTGAGGCATTCTCCCCACCCCCTTCCCCCCTGAAAAAAACTAAATCTACAATTCCAGTAAAAGACTCCCTATTCATACCAAAGAGCCTTCAAAGATAAATCCTTTTTTTCTCTATTCACTTGATGCCACATTCAATATATCATCTCAACAAAATGGAAAACTTGCGCAGAGAATGGATCTCAATTCCACATCCGTCAGGTATTACATCCACTCATACAAAGATGTACAAGAAGTTTAGAGAGACAACAGAATTTCTACTAAATCTAACATCTCCTTGGGTCCTCCCATTCCTTCTCCACTCACCTGCAGATTAAACACAGACATGAAATATTAAAAAAATCCTACTGCTAGAGGGTTATGAAATAAACAGTTTATTAAAGGGAAAATGTATGTCCTAGTAATACAAAGAAGGGCTGGCACACAGTTGTTGGGGCCCTGCTGGAAACCTGTAAGTCAGACTGGCCTACCCTCATGCCCTCTCTTCAGAGCAGCATTACAGAGGTGTAACTACTCAAACCACCCTGATACATTTATTACATGGATACTCTTGCAGGGGTTTATAAGAAGCTGCAATATAGTACCTGAATATCATTATTCAAACAGCTAAACATCACCTAAGTGCTGACAGTGTAATGACTGTTACCTAACAGCTTCTTTAAATACATTTGAGATAACCAGTCAATTTTTAAAGAATCACTGCGAGCTACCCTCACAGATTGCAACCAATATTTGCCTACCCAGAATTGATCCAAAAATGCTCTTACTAACCATCCACTTGTACATCCATACATTGCTGTCTAAAGCACTTAGGTTCTACTGCATCCTCTAAAAGGGAAACCACACCTGAACATTAAACTAGGTTCTAGAAACTGCTGGATTCCATACTCACAGAAATCTGGCAAAGCCTCACACATTCCAATCACAGTTCCATAACACAAACCCTTCACCAGGATATGGGGATAATGTAATGTTTTCTAATGACTTCACACCTGCCACATCTATACAGAGAGTATTTACTTGGTATGGACCTGTTCTCACAACATACCCTATGAAAATGCCTCTGTATACAGAGTTGTCTCTTTTTCTAATGCACATAGATTTCACAACAGAAATCCTATGAGTGAAGAATCCATTTATAGCTGTTGGGCATGAGTGGGAGTCCCATGCATCTTAAACAGGTACTTCTGTAGGTAGGCTAAAAGCATGAACACACATCCATTTCACATTAATGCACATGCAAAAAACTCAGAGATGAATATACGCTCCTCAAAAAATGAAAATAGACAGTCAACTTTCCCTTTTCTACTTATACACCCTGGGTACTTTCTGCTGCTAGCAACTTAAAAACTCTGAGGAAGAACAGTCTGCTACATAGCCAAAAAAAAAAAAAAAAAAAAAAAAAATATGAAAAATCACCCCAGAGCAAGAAAANCATCACTCCAGAGCAAGAAAGCAAAATCCAACACAACCCCTCAAGGAGAGATACACTTGCAGTATTTGTTGCTTAGTACTGACATCTGTGCTGTGTAACAATGTTACATAAAACAGTTACCTCCTGCCTCAACATCTGCACAAAGTGCAAAATGCAAGTGTTAGGAATATTTTCCTGTTAGACTAGAGACTCACCAACCTTCAGATGAAAGTAAAATCCAAGGAAATAAGATGTGCTGTCTTAAGAGGGATGAATATCTGAAAATATCTGAATGATATTAAAAAAAAAAAGAAGTTAATGCTCCATTTTTCTTACACCTCATTAAATAAGAGATCACATTAAACAGGATTCATTTAAAAGCCATGAAAACACTGTGAGTAAAATGCTGGGAGAAGTACAAGAACATTGATATTCAGTGAAGATCTGTGCCTAGATACAGCAACATGCAAGTCTCTTACCTGAATTATGTAGCTTGTTCCACTGAGTCAATGACTGCTGCAATTTATAGTCAATTGACAACATGCAAAGTAGCTTACAGTTAGATCTGCTCATTTCTGGTTGGGCTTTTCCACCCACACCACAGCTATGATGGCAACAAAACTTGGCATGGAGGGCTAGAAATTTTGAAACTGCTATTCAATACATCCAGATTACCTGAAAAAGTAATCAGGAATGTGGTTTGTTCACTTCCTGTTTGCCTTCTGTTGCAGACTACTACAGTATAGTAATGAAAATACAAAGCAGTATTTTCATTTATTGGTATTTTGTACTCTAATGTCTAAATAGAACAATTGGCTAGAATTTAGGTAAATATTCACCATCAAGGCATAAGCAAACTGATTTCCACAGCTTCATTTTAAACACAGAAAAACAGCATTTATTTAGAAATTTGTGATGGATTTCTCTCCACTGCAGGTGAGGACATATTATTAGTCAGCTTAATGCCTTTAAGTAATTTTTGTTAATTCCTTTAGTGGTAAGTGTAACATCATATAAAAGGTGAATATATATAAGATTTGAGAACAGTGAGCCAACAGTAGCAACACCAGTTTTGCTTAAAAATAGAAACAATATGGAATTTATAATGCAATAGATGCTACACACATCAGTATATAGCTGTCCAATTGTCCAGGTGCAAGAAAACCAGACACCTATCTTCAAAATTCCTACATTTTACAGGATTGACATTTAAGACTATCTCATGGTTAGGCCCTTCTATCAATCAAACTATAACCATGCAAAAAAAATCCAAACCCAAACCAGTTTAGTTTAAAACTACGACACTGAGATCCTCTTGTGACCATCATCCATCAAGCAAAGAAAGCTTCACCTCCCCCTGTGGGCCACAGTGCTGTATCCAACATCCCCCTTCCCACACCAGCTTCAGGCCTCACAGGAAAGGCAGCCACAACACAGAACAACTCCCAGGGCTGGTAGACAGGGAGATACTCAATTATCAAGACATGTATTCCACAAACAGGTTGCATTTTTTTCCTTTAGTGGACCCTAACAACTTCAGTGTCATAACCAGTAACCAAACAGCACCAACTGAACAGCTTCCCACTCATTAGGGCAATGCTGAACACAAAAACTGAACCCAAGCCTGAATTTGTTTTTCTTGACCTCTCAATCCTTGTCTAACTTTTATTTTATTTAAAGCAAGAATCCTGTGACTCCACCAATTCACCACCTGCTTTAAATTACTCCAGGTTAACTCAGTTTTGGAAGTCTACAGGACTGACATGAAAATGAAGCTCTGTATCTGTCTGTCCCCCAGGCATGGACTAAGCAAGCCAAAACTGCCCCAGAAACAGAGGACTCCTCCATGTACCACCTCCTTCCACACTGGAACTGAAAACTGTCACACAATAATGCAACCACATATGCACAGCTACATCTGAGTCAGGGATTAAAAACTTCTGTCAATTAACAATTTGATGAGCCTTTCTTTAGCTAATCACTGAACAAGTGCATATTTCTATTCTGAAGCGTTTTTAGAGGAGTACTTCCATAGATGGAATTTACATGCAGCATAATGAGGGAGAAAAATGATGACAAACTGATAATGCAGATACATTTTTCAAAAATCATTTTATCTTTAATTGTTACATTCCAAAGGGGATATATGAAAGTTAGTCATCTAGCAACTGCATAACCTCTGAAGAGAGATGAGTACAGAGTCACAGATAAAAAAATACACCTAACTCCCAAGATGACAGGTGCTAGAGAAAGTATGTGCCTCACACCATCAATCCAGACAAATGCAGGAAGATTTTTATAATAAATATTTCATCATATACTAACTCCTGAGACTTTACCCATGAAAAGAAAGGGAAAGATTTTTTAAGAGCTATCATACACCTACAATATATTAAGCTATTAAAGCAAAATAGAACAAAATGCCAACACTGTCTTGAATGTGCACTGCATCTGAATTTATCTACATCACAGTACTTTAAATATGCAGCTCCAGGAGTCAGTGTCCACTTATGTTTTGCCTTAAATCTGCAGACATCACTTGCCATACAAGCATCTTGAAAGTAGGAGTGCAAGAAACCAAATGATGAACACAGCCAGCAGGGTTTCATTCTGAGACCAAAATGACACTGCAAGACTTTGATTTCCAGTACCTAGCATCAATCAGCAGAAAATCCAAGTATATTTACAAAAGGTCTTTACATAAAGTGATTAGTGAGCTGTAAGTAATTACGGTGTTCCCAGGTACTTTTTAACCACATAAATAGTAGAGAGAAATATATAGTTAAAAACCACCATGAAGTCACAACTGTAAATAATGTACCACAGTGGCAACCCAAGGTATCTTAGGGTTTGTTTCCTTTTCAGTTTGGTTAGTAAAAGCCACTTGAAAACGTAAAGATTTAAGCTTTTGGTTAACTGATCTGTTTAAATCGCTTCCACTCTAATACAATCCTTCAAAGTTCAAACACTTCTTTAATTTGTTTGGGGTTGTTTTTTTTTTTAATCAATAACAAATCATTCAAGAAAACTCTTCTGAATTGGCAGGATCAGGAAGACTTCTGTCAGCTCTCTCCACCAGTCCACGTGCCTGGAGCTCCTCTCCTGAGCCCCCCTTAGCTGAGCACAACGTGCCGGTCGAAGACGGACTTGCGCTGCTCCTGGACCTGGAGCTTCCAGCGCTGCTGGGCGTATTCCACTTTGTTCAGCACGTTGGCGCGGCTCCGCGAGCGCGCCAGCACGTCGTGCGCGTTGGCAAAAGGCTGGTGGTCCTGGAAAAGGGCAAAAAGCTTCTGTTACCCCTCACAAGTTCCAGCTACAAGTCCTTTGTGTTGTTAGGTTCCACAGGGTGTGGGGGTTGGATTGGTTTAGTGGGGTTTTTCTCAGGTAAATGAGATGTTCCAACGAGCCGGTCAGTAACAGTGACCCAGCAAGGCTTTGAATTGTTGGAACTGTGCTTCAATTCCTCACTCACAGGAACTTCCACAGATTTCCCAAACAGACCACACTTCATTGTCCTGTCAGTTACCTGCTGCCCAGAGACACCGTGCTGAGCTGCAGGAGCAGATCCAGTCTTGCATCCATTTGCAGCCCAGAGCAGACCCGGGCACCCCCATCACTGTGGTGATCGCACTTCACAAGTGAGTTAGGGTCAGTTCCCTGCCAGCTCCTGGCCATTTCCTGCCAGGCAGTTCAGGATGTTCACACACAGCTTCTATATCAAACCAACACACTCTGATGTTTACCCAACTAAGCCTATTGTGCTGAGCTGTCTGAGAGCACAGTGTCAATACAGCTGTTTAAGTGACAGAGCTCAACAAGAAGCGAGTTCTTGTTTAACATTTACTCTGTTTTCTATCAGTACCTGCAAGGCTTTATTTTCTGCTACCAAATATAGCCAAATCATAAACAGTAAGAGTTGGAACTGAACTTATTTGGCTATTAAACTGTTTGGACAAAGTCATGCTGCTAAAGCTACATCAGTAATACAATGCATAATGAAAAATAACGTAATTTTGTCCTATATTAAATAGCTGTCTTTTTGTATCCCTACATTTCACATTCTTCTTTTTTTCCAGAACACTTTTGAAGATGGTTACATTAATGGATACTTAATTTGTGACATGACTGTGCAGAGCAGCTCATAGCAGCTCATCAGCTGTACATAGATTATTATTAATGATACCTACTGAAATGATTGCTCTAAGTCCCAAAGTCACAATGAGCATTAAAAAAATACGCTCGTAGAGAACAAGAGACAATCCCTGATCAAAAGAGCTATCAACTCACCTAAAAAGTTATACAATTGGACACACCTAGAATGGGCATTTAACAGGAGACAGGTGACTTCATTCACAGGGGAAAAAATCATATTAGCAACACATGGTTTGCCACTGTAAAACAGATGGTAGAACACGGGGCAGTCTAGAGGCACTGACTTTCCTGACAAACAAGATCTCAGCTCCAAGGCTAGATACTCTCAATTTCTATGTAGACACTAAGGGGGAAAAAGAATTAAAGAGGAAAGAGGACTATGGAAGTGACTTGCATTCCTTAGTTGCCACTGTCACCAACGGGCAACAAGAAAGAGTGAACAAGCTGCCTTGAAATTCAGCCACGAAATCCACGGACATGGTATTTCTGAAGTGTGACAAGAATATCTCAAGAACTTGCAAGAGGGAAGGCAAGAACAGGGATAATTTATAAGGGACCTTAAATTATGTTATGTGCACAGAACAGCTACAGCAAAACCTAACATTGGTTAAGATGGATGCACACTTTGAGGTAAATTCATTCTGCAGTTAACCTGAACTCTGCCATAGGACTTATTTCACTTCCTTCACCTACAACCAAAAGACTAACTCACATTTACAAGCATTAAGAGAAATTATCTAAGCTATAAATTTGTCTGAGATATAGCATACAGCACAAGCTCACTTAATTCAAGTAGGAGCTGCCCAATTTGGTATAAGAATGTACACAGAGGAAGAATCATTCATATATTCCCTTAAAAAAAACCAACAACAACAATAACAAAAACCCTCAACCTAAAATCCTCCTAGAGGTGACTGGGAAAATCTTATGTCAGCAATACAAAGACAGTTGAAACATGTCTACATGTAATACACAGGGAAGTTCAGAAACAGTGGGACAATCATCAGCCATCTGCACTTAAAAAGGTGTTTCTGTTTGCTAAGGGGATAATTAAGTATTCAAAATTAAGTGTTTTCCTAAATAGTAGTTTTTATCAGCTATGCTTTATGTGCCTTGATTTCATAACTAAAATATGTGATTGTTACCCAGTGCTAGAGACTGGAAAGGCCACTAATGACAGGAAACCATGCCACTACTGGACTACTCCCCTTCTCCCAAAAAAAGCTCTTCTGATCTGTTGGAATATACTGTCACATTCTGATTTCTGGCTGTAATACTAAGAAATTATTTCAGCATCCATCACTATTCTGCTTCATTATAGCAGTTTCTTGAAGTTTTAGCATCAAGAAACTCAAACTGGAATGACAGAAGATGCAACCCCCACGCTTTCTTTTTGTAGAGAGCAATCACTTTTTGTAGAAGCAAGCACTTCCCACAAAAATGATCACTGGCAAGACTGGATCATTAACTCCTAAGAAGTTGTACTCCTGTATATTCTTACCTCCATTCCTACACTGTTTCTTCTCTGTGAAAACAATCTTAGAGCTGGTATAACTGAAGCAGTTCTCACCTTACTACTTTCCAGCCCAGTGAAAAAATGAGAGAGTGGCTTCAGAGAATTCACCACACACCTTTCTTTTCCTCTCCCAGCAGGAAAAACATCTACACTGCCTGGCAAAAAAAGCTGCCCACCCCAAATCATTATTTCTCAACCAACCATCCCAATCTTCATGCTAACCAAGTGCACAAAGACCCTGGTGAACTCACCCCAATGTCTTCATCACTTTGTATGAGCTGTGAATGTCCAAGGAGACGCCTCTTCAGGATAGGTTCCACCAGGGTAAGGTACACCATGTACAGGAGAAGTAGGCCCAAAATGGACAGGTATATGATGATTGTCACCTAGAGAATGCAAGCACAGTTTATGCCAAGACTGTGACATTTCCCCCCTCTCACAACAGGAAGCAAGGACCAAAAGATGAGTACAGGCAAAGTTTGATCTTTGGTAGTGTCACCAGGTGATTTAAAACCTAGAAAGAAAGGAAAACTAACAAACTACAATGTGGTATTTAAAGGGTTTAGGGCAGCTTGAAACAATGAGACCTTGCAAAGAATCCTAGGCTATATCTCTTCAAACAATTCAGTGTAGTAACTCTCACTTCCACAGAGACAACCCTTCAGCCTGGCCATTAAACAAATCTGGGGCATCACCCAATGATCTCCCATTGTCTAGCACAGACCTGCACTCAGTCTCCAAGCAAAACAGAAGGCAAAACAAAACACCAAACTTCTAAAATCCCAAAATAAAGTAGTCTGTGTTGTCAAAAACCAAAAGACATACTGCAGGCTATTCACAGCAGTCCAGGCTTCAATGGCTCCAATGGGACAAGAATGTGAAGAGCACAGAAAACATCTGTTAGACAAACATGGATAAAGAAAATTCATAGTAAGAAAGTAAGACAGCTGTGTAATGAGGCCCACTGAAATAATAAGGAAAACAAAGTCCAAAGCTTGACAAAATGTCTTACAACACTCAGAATTTTAGCAAGGTGTAAAGTCTGATCTCAAAAGTGGAGATCTTCAATAAAGCGTCTCGGGTTCACGTCCTCAGCTAAAGTTTGATGCTATTGTTACTGCTCAAGATTATGAACAACTACTACAAAAAAGTTACTGCCTTAGAACAGTTTTCTCTTTAAAAACAGCATTTCTCTAATAGACATATTTACTAACCAGTTGAAATCTTTATTGTATGCCAACAGAAGTACACTGCTTACCTTAATTGTGACTGAGCTTCTCTCCTCATATTTGCACTCACAACGTAAACAATAAGCTTCTACATCAGGTCCAGGGACAGGCATAGGCTCCACCACATGGAGACAATCACTGAGGAAACACAGAAACTGCCCAGTCAGTTCTGAGCTGGCTTCAGCTGAGCTGTTCCACTCTGCTGCAGGAGCTGAGCAGCTCAGCTCACTTAAGTTCAGTTGTTTTAAACTGCAGGTACAAATAAATCACTATGCCACAGATACAGCACTTAAATGAGAAATTCAGCTACTGACAAGCTGCTAAACAAGTTTTAGGATCTTTCTAACTCAATACAGTATCTTCATATTCCAGTGAAAGTATTAAAGCTGTTAGCAGAACAAGTCCAAGGATATGAATCCAGCACAAATGCATTATATGACACTGACATCAAGGATAAAAGTAAATTTCAGCTACTAATTCCACTTCTTTCTTCACCAAAGAGCCTTATTCCATCCTTTCACTGTCTGAAGGGAGATTAGCCTCTCTTTGACACCCATGAACTGAATTTCTTTTTTTCTTCTCATGACAAGGTACAGACATTGGGAGAAAAAAAAAGGAAGTCAGATGGGTTGTTTCTCTAAGCAGCAAGACAGTGAATAAAGAGCATTCAGCTTTCAGCAAAAGCATTTGACTGAAAAGATTACCAAATATAAGTCAGCCCTCTGTGGAAAAGTGTGGTTGACAATATAATGGGCCTTCTATAGCACAGCATTAAAATCCAGCTGCCATGAGACAACTGCTCCCAACAACAACTTGGGCAATGCTGGTCTTTCTGCTGACTCAGGTTCCTCACAGTTCAGACCCCAGGGCCCCTGCAGAGCACTGACAGAACCAGAATCCTGTTCCACCTTTCTCCTGGTTACCTCAGTGCTGGCACAGTCAGCAGCAGGTAGTGCAACAAAAGGCCTCAAGTGACAGGACTCAACACTTTACTGGGCTAAACTACAGTACTGCAAACACTCAGCCAGGCATCAGCTCATCTCTTCTGTCTTCTTTCTGCTTCTTCATAGCTGCAACTGCTGAGTGCCACTTCACAGCCTCTGGAGGGGAGTGGAGGGATTATTTTTCTCATTTATGTGAAAGCAGAACTACATTCTCTTCTGTGGAAGAATGCAGCATTCAAGCTACAACAATCAAAAATACATGCCAGGTACAATCTGTGCAATTGCTGTTCCCATGACTGAAACGAACTAGCAACTTCTCCAAGTTGCTAGAAAGTGCAAAATCTACTGGAACCTCACAAAACTCCAGAAACAACAGCTCCTAAATTATGGGATGGTTTTCAAGAGTAGAGCAAGCAAAGACAATGCTCCCAAGTCCCAGTTCCATGTTTGTGCTCCCTTGCCTTCACACCATTCCAAGTCACTGGATTCAAAATACACCACTTTCTTCCCTTCTACTACTTCCAAGTCTAAATAAACAATTAAACATGCAAGCAAGCAAACCAAAACGGAAGACAGGGCAAAACCCACAGGGTTTAAGCTTTGTCCCTTACTAGAGCTGAATTCTGGAGTGCTTTTGAAAGAAAAGCTCCAGTAAGGTATGGAAATGCTCTGCTTTGTCCTGGCACCACCATAGGAGATTCACCCATAGTCACTACAGAACAAGTCTTTAACCAGTAAGATTTATTACCATTTTGTATGTGCCACACACACTCACCAGTCTTTCTGTGAAACATTTTTGTTGTAAATATGGCCTGAATGGTCCTTGTAAGGAGGGCAGATGCATTTACACCGGACATCCTCAGAATTCTAAAAGTGAAGTAAACAACATGCTTAGAACAAATTATCATAAGCTATTGTGTCATTTATATTATCAGGGGTACAGAAGGCATTCTTCACATAAGCCCTGAAATATTTAACATAAACAACTTGCAAATACCTTTGAACAGTCTTACTCAGGACTTCCTACCAGTTTAAAAAGAACCCTTCAGAATTACTAAGCAAGTAGAGCAATCTGTCTGTTACTTCTGTAGAAGTAACACTGCTATTTGAGACAGAAACAGGTTCCTGAGGGGAAAAAATGGAGTTTAAGCTCATTCCTCTTTCTAAGAAAAACCACACATGCAGAAATTGCTGATGTCGACTACTCAACTATTCAGCTTAGGACAGCTGCTTAACAGATACAGTGATGATCTTCAAAGGAATGAAAGAATTCTAAGCTTATTTTACTAAACAATGAGACAAAAGATAAATGTGGCTTATCTAAAGTTCAAGGCAGTTTCTAGTGGCATTACAAAAGGATGTGTGAACAAGCACTGGTCACGAACTTCTACACTGAACAGCCGGGTCAGAGTAACACTGAGCGGGCACAGGTCAGCTGGAAAACCCTGACTGCACTAGCACAGAACCACAGCAAGGTTTGGGCTGGAAGGGACCTTAAATATTATCCAATTCCAACTCCACTGCCACAGGCAGGGACACCTTCCACTAGACCAGGCTGCCCAAAGCCCCATCCAAGCTAGCATGGAACACTGCCAGGGCTGGGGCATCCACAACTGCTCTGTGCAATCTGTGCCAGTGCCTCAGCACTCTCACAGAGAAGGGTTGCTTCCTGATATCCAAACTAAACCTGCCCTCTCCCAGTGTAAAACTTTGTCCTGACACTACATGCTCATGTCATCAGTTCTTCTCCATCTCTCTTACAGATTTCAGGTACTGGGAGGATTACAGACATTGCAGTTAGGTCACCCGGGAGCCTCTTCTTCTCCACGCTAAACAAACAATTCCATTTCCCTCAGCCTTTCCTCACAGGAGAGGTGCTCCAGCCCTGTGACCACTCTCAGGGCCTCCTCTGGACTGGCTCCAACAGCTGCACGTCCTTCCTGCGCTGGGGAGGCAGGGCTGGCGCAGCCCGGCAGGGGGGTCTCAGGGAGCAGTGTAAATGCACCCCACGTACTACACGCTCTACTCCAAACCGCTGCTGCTCTCCCACAGAGAAGTCAAAACGCTGATTAGCATTAAAAAGGAGAGAACTCAGACGTGTTTGGAGAAAATTCGAACGCGGGCACTCTGACTGTAGAAGACGCGGTGTTCCCTGCCCGCCGCACAGAACTACGGTAACAGTCCCCACTGTTAACCCAGCGGGGCCAAGAGCAGCGCGCCGGCACTCAGCCCGCCCCAGCCCCGGCAGCCTCGGGAACAGCAGCTCCATCTCCGCTCGCAGTTCCGTGTGACGGTGTCCCCGGGCACCACGGCAAAGCGACATCAACGGCTACGAGCCTAAGGGGAGCGCAGGAACCGGGGCTGGCGCCGAGGCCGCGCCGCAGGGCCCCGCTCCTCCGCCGAACGGGGCAGGGCACCGCCCGCACGAAACCCCCGGCTCCGGCCTTCCCCTACAGCCGGCCGGGGAGCAGTGGGGCCGGGAAGGCGGAACGACCCGCGGGAACCGAGCGCCCGGCGGGAGGGGCGGGGGGGGGAGGGGGG
>VYXD01003817.1:2302657-2316667 GCA_013397195.1 Hylia prasina
TCCCTTCCGCCTGCCGCCGCCCTCACGTGGGGCGCCGTCCGCTCGTGGCGGCGTCCCCGCGGGAACGGCGGCGCCGCACGATGGTTCCGGGGCGCGGGCCGCCCGGCACAAAAGTATTCCAGGAATCGTGGAATCCTCAGGGCTGGAGGAGACTTCCAACATCATCCAGTTCAACCACCAATCCAGCACAGTAACCACTAAACCATATCACCCAGCGCCAGATCCAGAAACCCCTCGAACATCTCTAGGGATGGTGACTCCACCTCCACTCCTGGGCCACCTATGCCAACGCCTGACAACGCTGACAGCGAAAAGAATTCTCCTAGTATCTATTTTGAATATCCCCTGTCTCAGCTTACGGCCATTTCTTTGAGTCCTCTCACTGCAGGCACGGGAGAAGAGACCAGCCCCGACCTCACTGCACCCTCCTTTCAGGCAGGTGCAGAGAGTGATGAGGTCTGCCCTGAGCCGCCTCTTCTCCAGGCTAAACAAACCCATCTCCCTCAGCCACTCCCCATAAGACATGTTTTCCAAGCCTTTCAGGAGCCTTGTTACCCAACTCTGGACACGCTTCAGTATCAACATATCCTTTTCTAAAGAGAGGTAAGGCTGAGTGGCCTGTAGTTTCCCCCGTCTTGGCCCTATTGGAACAGGTTAGAAGTGATTATTAGTACCACTCTAAATGAGGTGTGTGAACAGCACATAATCCAGTTTTCACACATCTGAACACACAGTTATATAAATTTTCATGCATCTCATAGACAGCTGTTTCTCTGAGAAGACGTCATTAAAATCCAGCAACGTTCCTCATTTGTCATGTGATTAATTATTTCCACCCAAGAGCTGTGTTCACCTTCTTGCAGTCAGCCTCGGTGAGAAGCAGCACTTGCAGCTGTGGTCCCTAAAGCTGGCAGATTAAGCAATCCATGATCTCCCCTCTTTGTGCAGGGCCCCCAAAGCCAGCTGACACTGCTGAACAGGGGTTTGAGCCCAGCCTGGGAAACAGCTCGGGCTCATCTCAGCTCCTCTGACACCTCCACAGAGGAACAGCAGGCGCTGTGGCTCAGCCCTTTCACTCCATCTCCTTCTTTCCATACCTTCTGTGTTTCTTGCAGCCATTCCTGGGCTGGAAGGGAGCCTACACAAAAAATGGAGAGGGACTCTTTACAAGAGCAGGGAGTGACAGGATGAGGGGAATGGCTTCAGGCTGAGGGTAGGTTTGGATGAGATATCAGGAAGAAATTCTTTACTGTGGAGGTGTTGAGAGACTGGCGGAGGTTGTTCAGAGAAGCTGTGGATGCCCCATCTTTGATAGTGTTCAAGGCCATGTTGGATGGNTAGTGTTCAAGGCCACAGTTCCATGGATGGAACTGTGAGCAGTGTGGTCTGGTGGAAGGTGTCCCTTCCCATGGCAGTGGCATTGGAACTAGGAAGATCTTTAAGGTCTCTTCCAACCAAAACCATTCTACAATTCCACGGTTCTCTATCTAAATTCCCCAGCAGCAAAACTGTAGGTGGCCAAAAGCTGCTGTTTACCCTCTCTCTCCCCAGCCCCCCCTCGCTGGCTGTAATTTCATAATCCTTTAGATTCAGTAGACTTTTCAGCTCTGCTCTTCACCCCTTCCTAATACAATAGGTTGTGTAATAGTAGCAGTGCATCGGACTTCTCAGGGAAGGAGCTCGAGTTACCATGGAAACACAAAACACCTTTATTTAAAATTCAGGGAAAATTGCCAGCAGACTGTAATGAGAGTACATCAGGTTTCAGCCTTAGCCAAACAATTTGTCTATTTAATGACTGTATCTGCAATGGAAGTGTTTTGAAGCGTGAAGGTGGCTCTGTGTCTTCCCCACCACCCACAGCCATAGTCTACGATGGGCAGATTGACTGCTGAGTTGAAAAACATGCTGAATCTTTAGAAAAATACAGATCACATTTTGAGCTGAAGTAAACAATATGCAGTTCCAGAGGCATCACTGCCTTTGGAAGAGTTTGGTGTAGGAAAAGAGAGCCTGATAAAATAATTTTTTAACCCATTCGGAGAGTTCTGATACAGAGGTAATAAATGTACTCTTATTTACATGGTTGGAACAGCCTTTGGGACCTTCAAGCCCAGTCTTGGAGCTTCCTCAAAGCTAGGAGCACCAAAAAAAAAGAACCAAAACAAAAACAAACCAAAAAAAAACCAAAAAACAAACAAACAAAAAAACCAGGAACTTGCAAGCCACAGGCTTTTGGTGCTGCAGGAGGTAAAGGTTACTTCTTCCAGAAGATGAGTGCATTCTTCCCCTAGAAAACAATAATAAGTGATTAGGTAAGCAAAGCTCCTGGGTGAATTATTAATAAAAGAGTACTGGGAGTTTCTGTCTTAACATTTAGACTTTTTTCAGTTTTGTTTCAATTCATTTTTTAATATATTTGTCAGCACACCAGTATCAGAAGCAATACTGTTAAACTACAGTTTTAAAAAAGGGGGGAAGACAGCTAAAAAATGTATACAAATTTGATTTAAAGTAAATTATTAAATGACTGCCATGACTATAATTGCTTTCCAGCTTGCTAATCTTCCAGAAGGGCTGAAGATGTGTTTCATCTTCAAGAGCTCTCACGTGGATTATCGGCGGAGTCTGAGCTTTAGTGGCAGCAGGCTGCTCCCTGCTCTGCTAACTCTGTCCTAGCTGCACCAATCCTCTTCAAGTTAATGAAGCTGAGCTCTCTCATCTAGTTTTCTTTTTAAAAATAACTTACACTCTGCTTTAATAACAAGATTTGTTTGGGCGTTGTAACTATACACTGGCCTCTCTAAGCTAAACCTTGCACTTTGCTGTCAGTGTGCTGTGTTGAATTATGGGTTTTACAGTTTTGTAGTTGCTCTCATGTTTGTCTCCATTATCAATACTCACACACCAAGTGCCCCCAAGAGCTGCTGGCAGTGTCTTTGATCATTCAAAGGCTCTGCCTCTGAGGCTGTGGAGAGGGGGCAGCCCTGATCCTCCCCGGCCATGGAGGGGTGAGCAGGGGGTGCATCCCCCTGAGCCACTGGGGCACAGCCTGAGCCGGGCTTCTGGGAACAAGAACCAAGGCTGTGCAACGAAGACACAGCACAGGCTGTGCATCTCTAAGCAGCTGCTCCAGGGCCACATCTTTCCTGCTCAGTCATCCTACAAAAATAGCTTATAAAGAGCTTCATATTCCCAGGCACTCTATGTGCAGAGCGAGCTCCTGCATTTCCTTTCCTGTTGCAGGAGCCTTCCCAAAGCCACATGGTCTCTGTAGCCAACTGTGCACGGAGCTGTGCCTCTGCTCCTCCTTACTGTGCTGCACTGATTCACATGTGAATAAGAGTCTTTTAAATGCTTTTCTCTGCAAAGTACCTTTATGCTCTGTGGTAATTACACTGGACTGTGCTGTGTCAAACAATTGGTGCAGGGCTGCTTCACACGCTGCAGCTGAACTGTCACGGGGTGGATGTTCCTCAGGGCAGGTAGGGGTAGATGCTATTTACCATCGTTTAAATCAGTCACATTATGATTATTTTTACTAATGCAAATTACCATCTTTTTATGTCACTTTAGCCTATTCACATTCAGAACTTGCCTGCTTCCCTTTGTTTTCCCAGCTGAGAAAAGCTTTTCATTATCAACAGTGATACAAAAGAAAAATCTGAGGGGATTATGTAAATAAGCGATTGAATCAGCACTTCTGCACTTATTGCCAACATGAAAGTGGTGTGACATTTGCACAGAAGAAAAACAAAGTAAATGCAGATTCTTTTTTTGTCTATTCCCTACGTTCAATTAAAAATTAAAATTATGGCAGTGCTTGTTGTTACAGCAGCCTTTACTTAGCAAAGAAACACAGGGAGAGATTAATTACAATGTCAGTTGCTCTAGGCTAATGAGGAATTCTCCTTTCAGCAGACTGGTTATCAGCATCCACCTGAATAAGTTCTGTCTCTGGTATTGCATCCCTTCAAAGAAACAGCACAATCTTGTCTCATGAATTTCTGTTTGGGGCAAAACCCCAGTGGCTCGGTTCTGGTCTAGCTGCTATTCTGGCCTCGTGGTCTTTGATCTCTGGAGAATACAAAGAGAAATCAATGCCAGTGGGCTGGATGGGGTACAAGATTTACAATAAAAGCAAGCTCTACGAATCTGGTTCATCTCAGGGACCCATTACATTACAGTAATGCAATGTAATGGCTCGTGGCTTCCTTCCATAACTGAGGCATTATTTTGCAATCTGCTGTCAGCAGTTACATAAAGCCTTTCACAGCAGAAATGCATGCATATGGAAAGGGCAATCTGGGCAAGCTGTTTACCTCTGTATTTCTATATCTGTATTGATATTTATGATATGAAGCAAATGGAGGGAAGTGCTGAAAGAGCCACGCATTTGTTTTATCTTTCTGTCTCAGTGAATCCACTCCTGACTTTTCTGCAGGCTGTAAGAGTTCAAGGTCCCTCTCTGCTAGTGCAAGGTCAGTCAGGGCTCTCACACACTGCAGCAGCTGAGTCCCCACATCACATACACGGGGACCATGCCCTGTTTGCATACGGTTTCAATTCCCGACATATGTCATGCTCTTATTAGTGCAATTCCTGCTGCCTGTCCCTTCCTTCAGCAAAGGATACAGGCTGCAAATACAGGGAACAGCAGCTTGTAGGTGAGACAGCTTCAGCTTTTAGGGGCTTCAGCTCTTTAACCACAATCCCTAAGTCCACAACTCTGGCTTCATCCCTTGCAGCATGAGGAACAGCTTCTGCATTTGTTTGTTTAATCCAAAACTTATAAATAGCCTCTGCCAGCCCTGACCCAGCAAGACCTCAGATGCTCTGCATGTATTGCTCCTGGGGGAGACAAGGTCAGTGCTGCTCCACACACTTTGCTGCTCCTTGTTCTACCCCAGAGAGCTTTTGCTAGCAGCACGGAGGAAAACATGCCCAAAAAGGAACCAAAAATCCACAAGGATTACTCTAATACATTCATGCTTCCTGTTTTATATTCAAAGGGATCAGCACTAGAAGTAAAGTCACTGTGAATCCAGAATGTGCTCTACCCAGTGCCAGCCATTTCATTCCAATCTCTGCTGCAGTCTGCATGGAAACAGCATAGCCAGGGAGAGAGAGGTTAAAGGCAAGGTAAAATTATATTTACAATAGAACTCCAAGCATTTTTGTGGCGAAGTTTATCATTACTTGCCTCAAACTTGTTGCTAAGCAGAGGGGCTTTCAATGACCTCAACAAGCAAACTGGGAACCCCTCCATGCATTGGCTCCATTTTCTTCCCTTGCCTGCTATGTTGGTCACTTTTCCAAAGCGCATATCAAGCAAGCCCTGGATGGCTGCAGGCCTCTCATTCACACTTCAGTGTGGATAGGAAATGAGGAGTGTTCACTCAGCACCTTGCTGGCCTGGGTCAGCAGCAGCAATGCAGTTACTCTGCAGATGCCTGCTTTAATTAGGAGATCTCTACTCTGCCAGCAGACCTGGGCAAAGCAAGATGAAAGCTTGGAGGCAATGAATTGCATTTCGCTCTTTTTCTGTTAGCATTTTCAACCTTTGTCAGATCTTTTCTTACCTACTGCATTTAATTCTAGTTCTACTGGTCTCTGTGGTGCAACATTAACTGAATTCTTTTTCTTTCAGATACATATTCCTAATAATTGAAAGAGCAGGAATCTCTGTGTTCTTCTTTATCCAGGAAACCAGTCACTACCATTGTTTGTCCCTAGCAACCACAGCATCCCACAAAGTATTTCTTATAAAGAATATTCCAACAATTCCACATACATAGAGCTGCACAGAGAAAGTAAGCTACATTCAAACCCAGCACTGTGCAAGGTGAGTCTGATGCTTCACATGACCACAAATATTGACACTATGGCCATATTTTACATTCTGAGCTAGCCCACCTTGCTGATGTACTCGCTGACCTAGATCAACCCTTTGTCCGCTGCCATTAACCATTATGGATGCCAGATTCACGGGCAGTTAAAATGTGCACAAACACGGCGTGAAGTCCTCCACTCAGACCAGGACTGACACCACTTTCACACCAAGGGAGACTCTGGCCTTTGCATTTCATTCAGATTCAATCTGTGCCAGAGACAGCCCCAGAGCTGGCTCTGCCAGTGCTGCAAGCAGCATCGATTCTGTGCCGCGGCGCTGCCAGCGCTTGTGTGGAGGATGCGGAGCAGCGCTGCCCTACTTGCTCTGTTCCCATGACAACACCCTGCAAAGCAGCTCCTGCGAGCTTCCCCCGACCTGCTCATCGCACCCGACAGCGCGCCCAGGCTCCGACTTTCGACCCAGACAACGCCTCTTCCCTTAATTACCAATAAGCCTTTTCCAAGGAAGAAAGATCTGTTTGGAATAGCGGTGTTCTGATTGTGAGAGCAGAGGTATTAAGCTCTCCACCACCCAGACACGGGGAGAATGGCTGAGTTTGGTTTGCCATTCATGCTGCACGCTGCTCCTTGGTAATGTAATCAGGAATGACTTGTGGGCTGGCTCCAGGACTGTATTCTTTTCTTTGTTGGTGCTGTTTCTCCTCGTATGCTGAAGTGAATTAATATTCTATGAATTAATATTCTAATATTCTATGAACCCAACAGCACTTCAAGTAACTCCTGATTTCATGTAGTAAATGACAAATAGTTGCTTGGACTAATGTTCTGGAGAAAAGACTCTGCTTTTCTTGGGGGAGCCTTGTCCTGCCAGTCCTCCAAAAGCTGTGTGCCTCCTGGCATTCCATGAGCAAGGCCCTGAGACTATCAAGCCAGCAGTTCTTCAGGCCAAATGAGCAGGAGCAGATGAGAAATATGGAGCACAAAGATGAGTTCAGGGCACGGAAGCTGGGTGGCAGTGGACAAAAGTAGGATAAGTTTTCCTGCCTGCCAGTCTGGTATAATGCTAGAGCAAGGTAGAGGGTGATATTCTTTTTCTTTCTCTTTTTTTAAAAAACTGTTCTCCTGTACAGATTCTAAGCTTTTTATATGTAAACTGAGAGCTCAGTCTGTGGCTTTGGCTATACCACTCCCAACTGCTCAGTATTTGCCTTAATGGGTGCAAAGGCATTTTGCATCTGGCTAGGAGGGATCCAGAATTAGGCTTGATAACCAAAAAATGGCTGAGATCCTTACTAGGACTCATCAAAGGACCCACAAAAGGATTCCTCCAGGACTGCCTGGATGAGAGGAGCTTGCAGCTGAATGCTGATATGGTTCTCTCCTTTCTGACACATCAACAGCTCTGTGACTGGGAAGCTCTCTGTCCTGGCATGGCCATGGCCTTACCCAGGACAGGTTCTGTGAGATGTGAGAGGGGTTCCCTGCACTGCACCTGAGGGTGGTAACAGGCCCATAGGTGACAGCACATGACCCATGCTGGGCTCTTGCCTCACCAGCAGCAACTGAGCTCACTGGGCCCTGGCTGCAGTGTTTTGCAGCACAGCAAACACTCAGAATAAAATCCACTGCAAAAGCCAGTTGTCCTGTAGACAGTAAGAATTCTGTGGGTTATTGAACACAGGATGTCCACTGGAAGGCTGTTCTCCCTGCTGCTGGGTGACCACAACACACGTATTTTGATCTGTTCCATTGTCAGTGTTGCTCAGCCCAAGCATTTCTGTGACCCCAGCACCAGCCTGCACAGTGCCTTCCATTTAACTCAATTACTGGCTCATTTGCTATTCCATTTTATTTGATCTGAGCCTTTAAGACCAAATCACGTGTACTGCAAATTACACAATGTCCATCCTTAACTTGGGCGGCTTCAAGCAGGTGCTGAGGAGCAATTAGATCACTGTAGAAGCTGCTATTTAACTAAGAAAGAAAAGACAACTCTAAATAAGACAGATGCAGAGAGAGAGCTCAAAGCTTGCTCACACTGATAATGAAAATTAATCAAACATCATTAGCAGTCTCCAGAGAGTTCAGTACATCACGTGCTTCTGAGATGTGCTTCTGGTTGTTCTCTGCCTGACAAGAGCACCCACTTCTCTCAGCTCAAGGGCAGAAAAGAGATTTGCTCCATCAATTAAAAGATTAAAATTTGGGGCCTTTTTCAGAGAGAGTTGGGTAGCTTTCTTTGAAAGCCACTTGGGCCAGCCTGTGGCTTAGTGTGGTGAGCAGCCAGGATCTCTGGGGATGTCAATAAATGCATGCAGGTGATTCTATTAAATACACAGCCTTGCTTTTCCTCCTATGGAGTGGGACTTACCTGGACACACTCTATTCTCAGCAGTGCTCTCTGGGAGGCTGCCTCTACACCTGAATGCAGCTGTGATGGGTAAGCAGCATATTCCATGCAAAGGAGTTGTCAGGAGAGTTGCTTACTAATACCAGTCTCCTAAGGATCATTTTAGCACACAGTTAATTCTACTAAAACCTCATGTCCTTCCTTTTTCCATCCTGCCTCTCTTTATCATTGCCCTAATTTTGCCCTCGTTGTCCAAGTTGCCCTAGTTTTAACTCATCAGCCTCAAAAGCTGGACACTGAGTCCATTCCATTTAACACACTGGACTCCTGGTTAGAGCTTCTGAGCTTTACAACAGCTGAGTGTTTTGATTGGGATTTGTGTTTGTCCTTTGGATCTTGTTTCCCTACCACCACCACTTCCCTTTATAGTTTCGTATTGTGGGAATTATGGGGAAGATGAATAACTGACCTTGCTGGTCAAAGATGTGTCAGTTCAGGCTTAAAAATCAAGAGAAAAGAATCTAAAAGGGTGAAAGAAACTCAGTGTTTGTGTTTGCACATGAGCATATAGTGATGTAGACCTGCAGCCCTCCCACAAACCAGTCTTAAGGCTGGTGCATGTCATCCCTTCACATTGTCATGCAGAGTCCTGAGAGCTTCTCTCCTGAAGCTGGGCCTTGGGGATTGACCCTTGAGACTGACCCCTGCAAATGTGGCAGTTTGCAGTGCCAGGGATGGGGCTGTCCCTTTGCTGAGCCTGGCCTCTGCTGCAATAGTTACCTGTGACCCCCAGGAACAATGTTTTTCTCCTAGAGCAATAAGAGGTGCATCTAGATTGCCTTAACTTGATTTGGGATGGCAGAGAGCGGAAGTGCAGGGAGAGCAGCTCATGTGGGCTCACTGTCATCAGTGTCTTCCAATACAATTTTTGAATGAGAGCAGCCTATTAACTCCCTGTGTACAGACTACAGTGATTCATTGTGCTAGAGCTTTCTCCAGGAAGCTCTTCTGCAGCTGCCACTGTGCTCAGAGGCTCTCTGGATAGGTACAGGTGAACCTAGTAGGTTCTTTCTAGCTTTTAGAATGAGGATCATAGGAGAGATGTCCCCACTGAGACATGTCTCAGCGCTCACAGCTAATCATGGGATCTTCACTCTACTCATTACTTCATTGGAAGTCACTGAACAGGACATTGGAAGGTGGCTTGTGACCTTAATATCACAGCATAGGAAGCAGCAGAAGGAAGGAAATGCCAGGCAGAAGTTTTCTTGCGGCAAAACGTGGTCTCGGAGCAAATTTAACCGAGAGAATTCTAAGCTGTAAATGCCAAGTTAATTAGTCCTCATGCATAGTTTGTTTTTAAAAATAGACTGTCATCTCCTGAAGGAACAAGAGCCCATTTCCCCTTCTGTTAGCCTTAAAAGTCAATCTGAAAAATGCCACTGAAGTCTAAACCAAGAAGCATCACGATGCTCTCAGTAGAGAAGCTCTCTGTGAGTAGGAGTTTAAAGTCCACAGATTTCCCCTCTAAGCCTGCTAAACCAGAAAGCTGAATAGCCTTCCCAGGGCACCTCTCACATCAGACCCACTTCACTGGATTCTCATATGACTGCACTGTTGAGGCCCAGTTTCTTTGTTACACCAGCTTCAAGCAACATTTTGGCCAATTATGGGTTTTCTACTTCCCCACCAGCGATCAAAAAGGCTGGTGACAAAGTCCTGTTCATTTTTCATGTGTCCTGATCTCTACTGGCCTGGATAAAACCAGGTCATTGGGCTGCAACTTATTCATCCTGGGCTTTGTCGTCCACCCAGGGATTTTGAAATAGTTTTTTGATTTGTGATCTAGGAAAGACCAATGATTAACTCCCAATTAATTTTTATTTTCTAATTAATAGCCAGTGCCGTCTAGTGTTGCACAGTTTCTCTTTGCCCCTGCTCTCCATGACTCAGTATGTTTTGCATCTGTCAAGTGCCTGATCACTCTCCATGTGATCTTGTTTGTGGAGGAACAGAGGACTGAGATTTATAGCAACACTTTGAAATATATTGGTTTTCTCACCAAGGTCACAGATCTCAATATTGCTCCTTCCCTTATGCAGTATTTTCAGCGCTGCCTTTGCCAGCATTGCCATTGAGATGCTCCCCAGCTGGCAACACGTGGAAAATGCCATGGCCAGCTGTGCATCCCTGGGCTGCAGGTAACAAAGGTGCCTGGCCCTGCATACCTTCTCCTTACAGCAGAGAGGGTTTTTAGGTGGCTGGGTCCTGTTCTCCCTCCCCAGTCTTCCTGTCAGTCCTCTCTTGGTGCTCCATCCCTTGGCAGGAGCACCTGGCACCAAGGCAGGGCACTGGCTTTGTGTCACCCGTGGGGCTACTGCCACCCAGGGCACAGGGACAGTGCAGCCCACGGTCCCTGAGCCCCAGCCCAGAGCAAACACAACCAGCTGGGTACCCCAGCACAGGGTCTGTGCCAGCCCCACAGGCAGTGAAAGCCCAGAGGCACCTCAAGGTGTTGGGCAGGGGTTTCCTCACCTGCAGTAGCTCCGCTGAGGGGAGGAGGTTGTTCCTCCTGCTCTCTGAGAAAGAGAGGTGAGAGGTGGTGAGCAGTAAATCAGTGCTGGCCCTGGCACTGTCGAGGGGAACGGGTGGAGACACAAGGGGCTGAAACTGCCTTAAGAGCTCTCCAGTTCTGCAGATCCCCCACCTGTTTCTGCATCCTGGGCGGGCCTAGGTTTAATGAGCTTACTTTACTTTAAATGAGTTTAATGGGTTTAACTTTACACCACTTGCTCTTGGGCGAGCCGAGGCGCTTTTCCGGAGAATCCCACCGCGTTTCCCTGCGGGGGCAGCCACGAGCCCGGGCGTCGATCCTGGCGCTTTCAAAAAGCGGAGACAGTCCCTGCAGCTTCCCCCCCAGCTAGTTCTCCTGCTGCCGTGGCTTCCTGTTATTCCTAAACTCCCGATATTTTTAGGTTGTCGACTGTCTTCATATCCACTTTGGGAGTGATGAAATCTCATCCCGGGGAAGTGGTTGCAGCACCACTCTAGTAACAAAATCATTAAATCAATTGCCTTTACAGCAAAGCCATCTCTGGTGAAATGTCACTGATACCTGCAGTGTCATCTCCAGAGCCTGCAGCCTTTCGTCAGCCGTGTGGTTGTTAACAGAGGAGGAGGGGACCAGCACATGGCTGAGCTACTGCCAGCAGCACAGAGCCCATGGAAAAGAGAAAAAGAGGAATCAGCTTAGGAAAAGGAGCAGACTTTCAGTTAATGGAAACCTGATACTTCACCTCCATCTATTAAGCAGCAGGTGATAAAACAACACAGACCTCAGCTGATGTTTGTCCCATGAAATAAACCCAGCAAAATACAGCCCCAAGACATATGTTTATACAGAAATAAGTCATCAAGTTATTTGCTTCTGAAACATAAGAATTAGATTTGTTTTCACAACATGTTGAGCATCACTTCATCATCAGTAATAGAAAAACCCATAAAAAGGACTTCCCTGGAGAGCTATTAGATAACAGATTGCCCTGGAGATAACTGTGAAGAAACACCCCAGCAGGTCTCGTCTAATCAGCTGCTCTGCTGGTAGAGGTGAACAAATGATGGTGGATCTCAGCAGGACCCAAAATGCATGTGAGTGATGGCTGTAGGGCTGCTCCTGGCAATGGCCTCTGACTTCTGCAGAGTGGGAAAGAGTTAAGTAGCAAATGTGGTGGAAGGAGTTGGGGTTGTGGGGTGAGCCCCATGCTGCAGCCCCAGGGTGCTCCTCCTCTGCTGCTGCCTGACCACATGCCCTCAGGTGCATCACTTGCAATGAGTCATGAGATGGGAGCCTGACAGCAAGATCTCCACCAGAGATCTCTCTACCAGATCTTCAGGTCTCTAAACTTTTCAGCAAGTGTTGATGCCTTGCCCACATGGGCCATCTTAATTGCAAGGGCCCAAGCATCAAGATCCTGCATGTTCCACCAGCTTTTGAAGCTCTGCAATGGGCTCACCAGGATTCTGTTTAATGTCTTCTTCTTTGAGTGCTTTGTCTCGGCTTTAGGCATGACCAAAATGAAGACAAGGCGTGGTCTTGGAGGGAGCAAAGGCGTTTTGTCCCACCACGCTCTGCTGACCACAGGAGCACAAGGGACAGTGCTTTGGCCAAGGAGCAGCTGGCTCACTTTCCCTGAGGCTGCTTGGGAAGGGGGCTGGCTTGCCCTCCCCTGTGAGGTGTTTGTGTGCAGCATGACAGCATTAACCAGCTGAATAAAACATTCAACCAAACCCTCTCCCACCCCAGAGGATTCTCATAACATCCTCTCACAGCTGTTTCTTTATCTCCTGAGCCCTCCTCATCCCACATGGCTGCCAGCACTGCCCTCTTCTCTGCCCCCACCACCTGCCAAGAGGCAGCAGGTCCCTTGGTTACAAGGGCTTCCTGCAAACCCATGCCAGGGAGAGGTTTCCAAAGGGCACAGGCACACAGCTGTGCTGGAGAGGAGCAGGAGCAAGCACCCAAAAACTTGCAGAGCTGGTCTGCACCACTCAGCTGCTGTACCCTTTACCCCTGTGGCCATGCAAGTGTGCTTGACCCAGAGATCTGATATTACTTCCCCTATTCTGTAATCCCTCTAGACTGAGGTGAGTGTCTGTCCCCTATAGAAGCTGTCCTGTCTTATCCTGTCCTCAGAAGCCACCTCTGAAGGGCCACCAGCTCCAGGGCTAACCCCACTGTGCAGAAGGGATGGAGTTTTGCCCATTGATTTTCTATTTGCGTGTGCTGGGACTCTGCTCTCTAGCATCATGAATAAATCCAGAAACCTGTAGCAGCTCCAGGAAGCATGAGACATTATTTTTGCCTGTACATTGATTCTTCTCATTTTTTTCTCCATTTTATTGCTGGAGCCTGGTTTCTTTCTACGTTCAGAGAAAATGCCAGCCCAGCCCTGAGGAGAGCCAGTTGCACTGGGCATGGAGTATTGCTTCTCCACTAAAAGTTGTTGCTGTGGGATTTGGAGTGGGTGAAAGGATAATTTCTTGTCAGTAAGAGCTCAGCTATTGCTGAAGCATCCTAAAGCCCATCCAGGCAGAGACAAGAAGTCCCTAAATCCAGATTCAAAGCTTTGGGGAAGATCTTGACCTCTGCCTGTGGCCACATAGCCTCACCTCTCGTGTTCTGGCCACTTTCTTTTCCCAGCTTTCCAGAGTTTACAAAGGACTCTCATGTCCACCTGCACTGGCATTGCCCCAGCAAGCTAACTAAACACAGCATAAACACCAACACAGCTTTCCAAAGGGTAAACCTGGAAACAGCAGGATCTCACAGATCTCATACCTCCCTTGGGAGGGAGAGCCATGGTGACAGAGGGCTGGGATTTCAAGTGCTCACCTTTTTGCCCAAGTGCGGTGTGCCATTCAGCCTGTCCTGCTAAATTCATCCCAACTGCTGCTCTCCCTCCGTTCAATGGCAATTCCCAACAGCATTTCCAAAAACGGTCTAGAGCCCCAACAGACTGAAGAGTGAAACAAACCCCTTTTCTTAACAGATACAAGCACTGAAAACAAAAAAAAAACCCCAGCATATCTAGCATACAAGCAAATAAACAGCAATAACAGTGTAACTTTATTTAGATTTAATTTGACATTTAACACAGTAATATACACATAAAGAAAAAAAGTACCAAAATACCAAACTCATAGCATATAAAATAATCAAATATATTTCATATTTAGTGAAATATTTCTACAACACATCAGTAGGACTACCCTGGGCAGCCCAACCCTGTAAATATATATATATATAT
>VYXD01003824.1:0-12133 GCA_013397195.1 Hylia prasina
CACCAATAACCTCACTGATGATCCATAACCTCCCTGATCTGTCCCAGGGCAGTGGCTCTGTTGGACCCGAGCCTGACGTCCGTGCCAGGATTTGGGGGGCACTGGAGCCGCTCTGGGGTCAGCAATGTCCTGCTCCTGCCACGCCTGGGGGGTTTCAGGCTTCTGCCCCATGGAGCTCCATCTCCTGCTGACAGCAGACCCCGCTCCTGCAGGGATTTGAAACGCCAGGGGACTAAAACTGGTTTTGAGGGATTGCTAATTAGACCAGAAATGGCAATAGCAGGGAAAAAAATGGAATATAGCTAATGATTTTTAGATTTCTGGCTTAATTTTGCAGAAACAAGAGACTCGTAAGGCTTTGGAGAAGTAGAAAATCTATCAGGGGCTTGGGGGATTTCTTTTATTTATCTCAGTCATTACAGGACCTTGTTTTCTTCATTTCTGCTAACACATCTGTGGTGAACTACTTCACATGTCTGAAGTGTTTGCATGTTCTACTCAAATCTGTCTTACCTTGGGGTGGGAAAGCCACGAGCTGCAGTCCCTGGGGTGGCAGTACTGGATCAGCAGCCACGGATGGGAGGTTCTGCACTTGAGACATCATAACAGCCTTTTGAGCATGAGGCTATTTTTGATTTGAGCTTCCCAAGCATCTGGATTGATGGTGCAGCCCTGGAATGACTGCAATGGATCTCCTGTTGTTATCAGTTTTGTTCAACAGTTTCGTTCAACTTTCATCAACAGATGTTAGTAAGAGACAAGGAAGAAAAATGAGAAGGAATATTGGACAAGAAAAGCTACTTAATGTGAATTTTCTCTCCAGTGAAGAGCTTATTATGGAAATATCAGTTAGAAGAATTAGAGAAGCACCTTAGGGCACTTGTGCCAGTGCCACAGGCAGCAAGCAGCCCTCACTGCCCCTGTTGAACTGGGGGGATTAAAAATGATATTGATGTTCCAGAGGGCTGGGGGTGGGCCAGGGCAGATCTCTCTGTCCTGAAGGTGGTCGGGGCAGGGTCTGGAAAATCCCTTAAATCAGGTCCCTGTTCCCTGTCTGCTGGGCAGGGAGGGAGGGCCCAGGTCGGAGTGGAAATGCTGGCAGTGGCAGCATCATTTCCTTAGGAACACACACACACTGCTGTGCACTCCCAAAGCCTTTCCAGAGGCACCTGCCCCGAAGCCATAATTACCCTCAGCACAACGCCAAAGTGCTCACATGTAATATAATCACCCCAAGGTGATCCAAACCAGCACACAGAATAAGCCCCCTCCCTCACCGAGCAATTAGGAACATTTACCAGCCTTTGCCCACTTCAAAACAATTGATAAAGGATTTGGTTTTTTTTTTTTTCCCCCCAGCGTGAGCCTTCCAAAAGGCTTGAGCCAGTTAGTGTAAGGAGGGTGTGTTGAGTGTCTGAGGTTTAGAAAGGCACCCTGTAGGATTTTCTGTTGTGCAGTTGTGTCAGAGATCAGCTCTTTGGGAGCAGTGCCCGGGGAGGGGAGCTGGCTCTGGGCTGGGGTGTCCCTGTGCCCTGTGCCCAGGGCCAGGCTCCCAGCAGTGCTCAGGGGAGTTCTCAGGCATGAACCGAGGGCCCAGGGCACTGGTGGAGTCCCCACCCCTGCAAGTGTTTGAAAACATGTGGATGTGGCACTTGAGGACAGGTTTTAGTGGTGAACAGGGTGTTGGTGCTGTGCTGACAGTCAGACTTGGTTTTAAAGGTCATTTCCAACCTTGGCAATTCCATGATCCTAAATGAAAGCTTTTCCCTGTTTGCAGATGATGATTAACGAGGCCTATCAGACATCCCACTTTAAAATCCTTTCTATCAAATAAAGCCCCTTCTGTCACCTCATTCCTTATTTTATTTCAATCCATTTTCCCTCATATTTCTTTTACATGAGCTGTCAGAAGCAGTCTTTGCTGCTTTGTATCCACGTGTCACATTTGCTGACAGCCCCAGAGAGAAGATTCTTGGACGAAAACCTCAGGAAATGTTAGTGGGAGGTGCCTGTGTCACCTGGGTGACACCGTGGGTGACACTGTTGATGGGGCTCTGGGCAGCTGGGACGAGTGGCCGGCACGTTGCTCTGTCACGGGGCTGCTGCTGTTCCTCTGCTCCCCTCACTCTGCTTTCCTTCACAGGGCTGCATTTCCAGGGCAGTCAGGTTTTCCTGGTGGGAAGGAGGTCTCACAGCAGAGCCGTCTTAGAGGAAAAGGTGACAACACTCACCGGCTCCCATGGAGTAATTTAATTATGGAAGAACCAAGGACGCTCCTCAAGTGTTATACAAAATAAAGGTTATTTTCAAGTGATGAGGATTTCCCATGGCAGAAGGCTCCCAGGCCAGCTCAGCCCATTCCTCTGCTCTGCCCACACACCCCTTCTCTCCATCCTGGCTCTCTCTGTCACAGAGCTCCTTCTTTGCTGCTGTTGGCAGCTCCCAGAGATGGCAGATGCCCTGCCCAGCCCACTCTGCTGCCAGCCCTGGGCAGCAGGAGCAGCCGGCTCTTGCTGCTGGCGTTTGAAAACAGGGCTGGAGTGTTTGCAGGACCCTCTGCTGCTCTGGCCCAGCCCTGGGAGGGATCAGTGGCACAAAGACCCATTCAGGAAGAAGTTCCTGCCACCGTAAAAACATCAAAAAGCACCAAGCTGTGTTTCCTTTGCCCAGACAGGCAGTTCTTTGCAGCCCTTTGCATCTTTCAGGAAAAGCTGATAAACCCCCTGTCGCTGTTTTACACTACAAACAACACAGACTCCGAGAATCAGAAGGCTAAAAATGACTATTTATTTAGGGATGGTGTCTCCTTTACATACTATTTTACACAGACCAATTTGATTGGTGAAACAAAGGCAAACTTTTCAATCACATTGGTCAAACCTGAGGGACATCAAGAAGTCCTTCTTGTCAGAAGTGCTGTTACAAAAACATTCCTCATGTTTACCAGGTTTTTCCTGAGAAAGAACTTCAGCAAAACCAAAACATCAGGCCTGGAACCAGAACCCCCAAAGCTGTATCTCATTCTGCAGCAAAAATATCATGGATTTTTTTAAAATGCATTTTTACTAATGTTTGCTATTCAGAGGGCTCAGGCTTTTTGATTTTCATGGCATGGAGCTGTTTTATGCAGATGCACAACTTCCAGCTACACACAGCTCAGAATGGAGGGAAATGAGTCTGTCCTCAAACCAACCCTGCTGTCTCTCTTCCCTCCCGTAAATGGTTTTACTGTGCTTGACAGAAATGTTTTAATGGGAAAGGTTATGAGGAGTGAATAAATAAGTGTATATATATTTGAGCACACTGGGGACCACACTGCTCTCTACAAAGGAGCTGTGCAGAGGTGGGGGTTGAACTTCTCTCCCAGAGAACAAGCCTTAGATTGGATTTAGGGAAAATTTCTTCATCAAAGTTTTGTCCAGCCCTGGCAGAGCTGCCCAGGGCAGTGGTGGAGTCACCACCCCTGTGGAGGTTTAGAAGGTGTATGGGCACTTGGGAATGTATTTCCCCTTGGCAGTGCTGGGGGAATGGTTGGACTGGGTGGCCTTGGAGGGCTTTTCCAGCCTGAGTGATTCTGGGATTGTGGGAGAGTCCATAAACACTCATCCACCGAAGGTCAGTAATTGCAGGTAAAACCAAATACTGAGAAAATCAAGAACATGCGCAAGGACTTGTACCAAAAATCTGAACCTTGGAAAGTGTTCAGCCTCAGTGAACTTTGTGTTAACCACTGGATCTTTTGGAAAAATACTACAGGATGCAATCAAACTAGAAAAAGCAGCAAACGTTGCCAGTATGGATTGTCCAAAGCTGCTGGGGTGAAAGAATGATTCTGCGGTTGCAGCAGCTCAGGGCTGGCTTTTGCACTGGAATGGAAAGGCCAGAGCTGTGTTTGCTCTCCTGGAAAAGCTGGGGGAGGAAGGGGGTGCCTGGTTCTGCCTGAGGAGCCTGTGCCACGCTCAGGTCCTGCCTGCAGTCACTGCTGGCAAATCCCCCTGGATCCTGAGGTATTCCAGGTGTCTCCTGGCAGGACCAAAGGCAGCAGCTCTGCTGCAGACACGGGGCACTGCGGGGGTGTCCTGTGCAGGGCCAGGGGTTCCACTCACTGATCCCTTCCCCCTCAGGGCATTCCGTGAGACTAAGATTCCCTATTTCTCCTCCTCGTTTAGTAGCTTGTAATTAATTACTGCCAGTGAGAAAAGAACAGTGGCTGTAATTTCTGTCATTTCTGTAGCTGCTGCAAGCCCTGGGCTCCAGATGGAGGTGGAGGTTTGGCTCCTCCTCAGCAGGCCTCCACCAGCCCACACGGGGAGGGACAGACAGGTTATTCCGTGTTCTCCATGCTCCAGTGCTGGGACATCAGCAGAAAGCAAACACCAAGGAGTAGCAAGCACGATCTAATTGAAATTTCCTCTTGGATTTGAATGACTACTCAGAGACACTTCTCTCTGAGCCCTAATTGTCTCATTTTAAGTGTTCTTTGTTTTGCTGTTTAGGTGTAGCAGGCAAATACCTGACCTTCAAAACAGCCAAGGATGGAGGAATTAAACAGATTAATGCGCCTGCTATTTAAGCCTTAGTGGTGGGTGGGATTTTTGGCTGCCAAAGCCCTTTTCTGTGAATATGAGACATCAAGGCCATGGATATTTCAACACACATTTTATCAGCAGCGCAAACAGAGACTTAACACGGGCGTTTTGCATAAAGAACTTAATGTATTCACTTCAGCAGGTTATTTTTAGCTCCCAAGTGCAGTCATGTGGACGCTGATCCGCTTGTGTTGCCCCAGTAGATTGCAGACATATGTTGGAGTAAATGTGGCAGGGAAAGCATGACTGGGATAGGCAGAAATCCTTTTAAGATCAATTATTGACACGCTCCTTACAAAACCTGCTCCCCGAGCTCACGGGACGGGGAGGGAGGAAGGGTGGTGGGCTTTGCATCCGGCCAGGCACGGCCAGGGGCTGGTTTGGGTTTGTGGGATGGGCACTGTAGGATGGGGTTCATGTTCCTACAGCTAAATGAAATGGGAGGAAAAACAAGCAAAAAAAGAAAGAACCTGACACAGTAAAGCCAAGGAGAGGAAGATACAAATCCACTCAAATCCACGGCAGCAAACTCATTCAAAGCGCTTGTGCTGAACACCAATGAAGAACTGATCCAGATTAGGCTGTTGTTGTAATGAACATAAAATTGGGTGAATGAGGTCAGCTTTCATTTTAATGTAAATTGGTTTAAACTCTGTAATAAATCTGATCTCAGAAAGCAGTCATAAATATATACACTTGTACAGTACCTTTGGCAATATAAAACAAATAACTTCAATCTCTCTGTGTGTTTGAAAGCAGAGCAGCTGGAAGAGAAAACCCCTTTGAACTGAAGGGAACACTTTGTTCCAACTAACATTTCCTTTTCTAATTCTCTGGCTAGATAAGAAATTACTTTAAAATGCCTCATATCCACTCAACCATGTTAAAAATGGTTTGGAGATGCGAGAAAAACAAAAATCCTTATAAATGGCTTTTCTCCCATGAGTAATTCTGGTTTTTTATCCTTGATAAAACAGGGGAAGTCAGTGCCTGAAGGGTCCTGCTCTCCTGAGCAAGGACCAGCGTTTCACAGGGGCAGGTTTAATAAGTTTGAATTATCCAGGTTCCAATTTGTGCTTTGGGGAAGTCTATTTATTGAAGCTGTGTGCAGCTCCCCAGCACTCCAGCCTGGTGTCTGCCTCTTCAGAGGGGAGTCAGGATCTGCTCCTCAGCTGAGCAAGAGCATCCAGACAAGAGCAAAATCAAAGGCTCCTGTTTGTGCTCTCTGGAGCAAAGCAGATTCCAGGCTGGCTGCCTGGCCTAGGTTGGAATAAGCATGGAAATGGAGAGGCCAGCCCTGAGGGAATCCAGAGAAACAAAAAGACACCTGGATTCAAGAAGAAAGTTCAAACAGAAAAAGTTAATCTATAATTCTGTTATAAACTAGAAAAAATAAGAATAAGGCAAAGTTTTATCTCATCCCTGTTTCGTTCCTTGGACTCTCACCATCTCACAGGAGTCTCTGTGTGCTCTACAAACATTGTACAATTCTTCAGATTCTCTTTTCTTCCCTTAAAAAAAAAAAAAGAAAAGGCAAAAAAACCCCAAACAAAAAACCCAACAGCACAGAGGGTCTGAAAGGAGAAGCAGAGGCCTGTTGAAGTGAGCTCTGTGCTCCCCATTCACTGAGGGAACATGACTGGGACAGGGCAGGAATCCCCTCTGGGACAGCCACAGCTCAGAGCCTGTGCTGCAGGGAACATTTCATGCTCTGAGCCCTCATCTCTCTCACCTGCACCTTCTGGGCCAGGAGGACTCTGCTGGCAGAGAAGTCCCTGCCTGGGCCTCGCTGGGAGTGTCTGCACCTGCACTCACCTGCAACCCAAACCATGTTCCAGCTCAGTGGCCAAGGGCAGATCAGTGCAGGAAATGGGATATTTTCTTATTTTATTACCCAGCATCCACAGCTGACAGCTTTAGCACCCCAGCCACAGAGCAGTGACTCGGGCACAAGGACTCCAAGCTTCCATGATTTTACTGCTGAGCAGAGGAGTATGGATTTTTACTCCATGTTCTCTAGGAAAGAGTATTGATTTGGCACAAGGGACATCAATAGATCCAAATAACTGAATAAAGATTCTGAAGCCAGTCTTAAAAAATAATAATAATAATAATAAAAAGTGCAGCTGATAAGTGAAATGAGCCATTTGTTATTCAGAAAGCCACGCTGGTTGCACCATTTGAATTCTCTGCTGAGTGTCGACTTTTCCGACTGCTTTCCATACAGTTTTCTATTCCTCTCTCCTTGTGAAATAAAGCAGACAAGGGAAGGAAGGGTAAAAGCTGTCTTTGTTATCTTTGTGTTTCTGGAGACTTCTCAGTGTGTTTCTTTCCTAATCTGTAGGCATTTGGGTTCAGAAATGCCAATGGTATGTTCTGGAAAATGCATAAGTTCTTTGAAACAGAAGGAACATTTTCCTTTTCAAACAATTTTGTCTCTGGTTTTCATCAAAATGTTATTCTTTGAAGCTTTCTGTTCATCTGCACAGCTCGCAGACAGCTCTGGCAACTGCAGCTCTGCTCTGCTCCCCAGTTCTCAGCCTTGTGTGAAACAAGTGTGTAGGAAGAAGGTAGGAAAATGTTAGTATAAGTTTGCACTATTGTACACCTGAGTTTCTGTGAATAACAGCCCATTAACAGCTCTTTGCATCCCCTCACACTTGTTCATCCAGCCCACGTCAGCTCTCTGCCAATTTGTGTGGTTGGGCTGTAAACCAGGCGTGTGAAATCCAGCTCCAAAGAAATCAATCATTATTGGGGATAATCTGCTGTAATCTGTTAAATGCAGCAGCTTTGGGCCAATTCTCCCCTGCAGTTCTGCTCTGCTGTGTCCTCATTCCCCAGCTCGGGGCTGGGGCAGGGCTGCACCAGTAAATCCATTTCCCCTGCCCTTTCTGCCACCCTTTCACTCAGCACTTTCTGCCTCCACCTCGAGCTCTCGCATTTTCTGCACTTTCACCACGCGGCCTCAGGAAAGAGGCAGAATAAAGTGGGGATAACATCTGGTAAAATAAACTGGGGAATGTGGGACCCTCCTGCTGTCCCCGTGTCCCCCAGCCCCAGGAGCACCCTGAGCGATGCTCTCCTGTGCTCACAAAGGTGTCCAGGCAGGGCTTCCAGCGTGGAACGAGGTGCACTGCTAACATTAACTTCATGTCTTTACTCAGAAGATGGAAATTCTGAGGGACGTGCTCCTGGTCAGCCCGGGGGCTCAGCTGGGCTGTCACCTACGTGTTTCTGTGCCCATCTGATCCTCCTTCTCCTGTGCAGCAGGGATTGTCCATTCTGTTCTTGCTCTAAGGACACTTGTCCAGCCGCCAGGTGCCAGGTGACACCTTACCTGGCTCAGACACCAGCCACGGCCCAGCTGCTCAGCTCAGCCACAGAGATCTTTGTCCCTTTAATGTTTTTTTCCACCATCTGCGGGCAAATTAACCAGTACACAGGACTGGTGAGCGCTGGTGGAAATGAAAAGCGTTGCTCTATTTCAAGCAGGGTATAATCAGGGAGGAAGAGTGTATAAATAAAACATCTTGCATAAAATCTGGCTGGATGAGGCCTTTCCATCTGCATCTGCCTGGGGCTGGCAGAGGACAGGGCGCCTCAGGCTGTGCTGGCTGAGAGGACAGGACAGTCCCCTGTCCCACTCCTGGGGCTGCAAAGCACGACAAGCCACGGGATGTCATGGTTTGGTGCTTCAGCACCAGCAGGGGAAGGAGAGTGATTCCCTGCCAGCCCAGGCCATTCCATGATTCCCTGTTCCCTCCCTGCCTGTCCCCAGGGCTGGGCTCACCCTGGGCTCACCCTGCCTTGGTTCCCTGGGCAGCTGCACTGTGAGAGCCGCAGGAAACCCCTCAAGGAGATCCTGGCTGGAGGCAAACTCTGATGTAAAGATTAATTTTATGCCATTTCATGTTTAAGGACCTGTAATGGCCTTTTCCTCCAGGTAGTGGCTGTCCCCGAGGCTGTGCTGGCTGCTGGCCCTGGTGGCACCGGGCCAGGCTCTCGTGGCTCTGACGTGGCAGCACCAGGCAGGGGTTGGCAAAATCTCTGCTCACTCTGTGGGTAGAATTTTTCCATCCCTCTCCAGTGCTACCAAAGACTTTTGAAATCCAAACATCTTCATTAATGCCTGCTCTACCCCTTTATAAACCTACTAAATATAAAGAGGCGAAACAAAAGGAATATAGGCTGGGAAAAAAAAAAAGCTGTAATTAAGCAATGTCAGATGCCTGCAGTGTAAGTGGGAAATCTGAATAAAGACAATGGCATGTGTGAGTTAAGGGTGTGAGTCAGCCTGGAGTCAGCAAGGATTGTAAGAGCTGCCTCTGGATTGTCTCCAAGACCTAAAGCTGTACAAAAATAGGCTTCTATTGGTGTTACAGTAGTGTGGAACGTCCTACACAGGCAATTTGGCCTCAGGGAGAGTTATACACTCATTGACTCTGAGGATGAGAGACGTTCCTCTGTCCTTGTGATAAACATGAGCTTCAAGGCTTTGAGTTTTGACTTTGAGTTAAATGTTCAGGAGCACTCAGATCTGAGTTTCATGAAGGATATGCCTTTGTACCATGAAACGTTGCAGCTGGAGCACCAAAACAAATAGGTTTGAACAGAAACTTTGATGTTTCTTGAGTTTGCTGGTGGGGTTTTTTTTCACATTTCCAAATGTTTTCACAAGTCCTGTGACCACATGTTTGTCATCACATCTGCTCGATCGACACGCCCCTGATGTGCTCTGCTTTTCTTTTCAATGGCCAGATGTTTTTCTTGAAGAAGAAAACACATTTCTCAGTGTTGCTGATTTGACCCCCTGTAACTTCTTGGGTTTGCTCTCGAGTGAGTGATGCCTTGAGGGGAAAGCAGGAGGGGCTGTGGGGTGTCAGCCCCTATGCAGGAGGCAGCAGGGCCTGCATGTTCACAATGAATAGGTCAAGCCTTGCCCTGGGAATGTTGCCTGGAAGGATGCCCACACGAGTCTCAGGCCCCGTTAAATGCCCATTAAAACCCAGCAGCAGCTGGTAAGCACCAGGTGCCCAGAGGGGTTTCCACTGACAGAGATTAAATCAGCAGGTTTCCGTGGAACAAAACAGCGTTCAGAAGAAATACTGCCGAGTGTTAAATAGACAGTGGTCACCATCCTGGCAAATGCAGCGGGAGAGGGTTCAGTGGGTGGTTCTGCAGCCCTGGAGGGGTTTTCCCTCTGCCTGAGCTCCCGCAGGGGCAGCAGCTCCCACCACGGGCCGGTGGTGCCGTGCCCGAGGTTCCTGGGAGCTGCATGGACAGAGTCCTTGCTCCAGGGAAAGCAGCCCTTCCCGGAGCAGAGGGAACAGATGGCAGTGATGATCTTTAATGGGCTGTCACAGAAATCACAGCAAGGAAGCAGCTGCACCGGAGCGGCTGAACGCAGAATCTTCTCTCGGTGCTGTGCAGGGAGGAAAATTGGCATTGTTTAGTTTGGAGAATGATTCCTCCTGCTTCTCTAGAAGCCTCCAGCTAGCTGATTTCTTGTCTCACCAGCTGTTAAGGAGTTGACACGTTTCAAAGTGACATCCTGACAGCTGGAGTGTTGAGGTTCTTGGGCTTTTTCAATGATCGGTGTCTCAAAGGGGCCAAGGAGCAACTCGCAGGGACCACCCTGTCTTCAGATTACAGAAACATTTGTGTGGTAGACGCTCTGGTGGAGAAAGGTCTGCAGGGAATAACAAGCAGAAAATGCAAGCAAGTCATAATTTAATCAAGGAACCCTTCCTAGAACAGTAAACAAAGAGAACTCCTGACTCAAGGGACACCAGGGGAAATGGGACACTGAGATCCACGTGGGAAAGGCCTCAGAGACAGGTGGTGGTGACTCCAGGGTATCTGGGCACTCAAATACCAAAGCTTCTTCATTCAAGAGCCATCTAAAAAAATCAAAGGGGTCCCTTTGTTGTAAAAGGAGTGCTGTCATTCCAGTCTTTCTCTTGGGCATTGCAAGGCACAGGGGGAGAAACCAGGAGAAGCCTCAGGGAAGCGCCCTGGTAACAGCTGGCTGAACCTTTCTTTGCTCAGGTGGCCAAGGAAAGTGATTAAGAAACCATAAAGCCCAAAGGTCCCCCTCCAGTGTTTGCTGCTTTCCAGTGTCTGTGGGCAGGAAGAGCTGACCCTGAGGGGAGCACCAAAATTAACCCTTTCTCTCAGCCCCACAGGGACCTTTCCCATCTCAAAGCAAATCACAGAACAAGAGGTTTGTAAACAACCCAGCAGACAAAATCCTCATAAATCACAGCCTGTCACGGTGCAGAGCTGAGGAGAGAACTGCAGACAGAGCCTGACTGGAGAGAGCAGCAACAGGCAAAGGCAACGGCTGAGGGTTTGCAGCAGACAGTGAATTATCTTTGCCATCTGCTTTTTGCTAACACCCATTTATAGAAGAAACTAACATTTGGAAACACTGAGTGCTGATTGTTGTGCCTGTGGAATAATTTTCCACTGGATACAATTAATCATTAAGCCTACAGAAGCCTTGTCCCAGCGTCGCTCCAGCTGCAACCAGAACACCTGCAGAAATGTCCGAGTTCAACTTTCATTTAGAAACTCCCCTAAAAAGTGGAGAGGGAAGCTGGGATGAGGGAGTGAGCTTTGTGATGAGTGCAGGACAAGTAGGAATTTTTGGAATAAATGTCTGCATTTCTGCTGATGTGTTTGGCTGATGTCCCTTGTCCCAAAATCCAGGCTTGGCTAGGGGGAAGGAGGCAGGCAGGGGCTGCCTGCAGGCACATGGAGCAAGGCAAGCCCTGCTTTGAGTAGGTGGAATAAGCCAGGCAGGCTGGAGAGCAGCTAATCACAATCAATTACAGTTGATTAAAAGCCTCGAGAAGCCAATATATTGCAAAGAAAAACAAATAGCAACTCTGCAAAAAAAAAAAAAAAAAAAAGAAAAAAAAAAACGCCACCTTGAAAAAAACAGTCTCCTTGGAACCATTTAATAATGCTNAATAACTGGCCAAGCAGCAAACAATTAAAAGGGGGGAAATACCCTTATTCCCTGAATTGTGTAATATTCCTTCTCCAGCCTCTCGGATTGTGCTGTCCCCAGGCCAAAGGCTCCAGTGGGTGGAGAGGAGGAGGAGGAGGAGGAGGAGGGCAGGGCTCCATCCTCACCCCTGCCCACCAGGGCTGCAGGACAGGAGGAGCTCCTGGGGGTTTGCAGTTGCTTTTCTCTCTCCGAGCAATTAAAACACTGGAAGCACTCTCTGCCAAACCAGTGAAATTTCTGATTT
Organism: Hylia prasina; assembly: GCA_013397195.1. NCBI lineage: Eukaryota > Metazoa > Chordata > Aves > Passeriformes > Sylviidae > Hylia > Hylia prasina. The sequence continues at coordinate 11,852 of VYXD01003824.1, forward strand.
TGGAGACTTTTTGTCCTAAACTGGGCCGTTGTTCTTGAGGCTGTGGATTGCCATGGATCTCTCTGCCCAGCCTGCAGCTCGGGTGGAAGGGATGCTGCGTTTTGAGGCTGCACTAAACACCCACGGAGAGGTTTCTACCCAAAAGCCTGGGCTGCCTTGCTAAATTACTGTGATAGAAGAGTTTACTCTCTGGCATGAAGTGACAAAGAGAATTTTCTATGAAGAAAACTGAAAGTGAACAAGACATTATACAAACCATTAAAAATTTGCCTTTTTTTTTTT
>VYXD01003824.1:39105-71575 GCA_013397195.1 Hylia prasina
GTGCAGGGATGGGGATGCAGGATTGCAGCTCCCTGGGGAGCCGGGCTTGCCCTGTGCAGGGATGGGGATGCAGGATTCCAGCTCCCTGGGGAGCCAGGCTTGCCCTGTGCGGGGAGGGGGATGCAGGACTGCAGCTCCCTGGGGATCTGGGCTTGCCCTGTGCCAGGCTCTGGGAGTACCACAGGGACGGGGATGCAGGATTCCAGCTCCTTGGGGATCTGGGCTTGCCCTGTGCAGGGATGGGGATGCAGGATTGCAGCTCCCTGGTGAGCCAGGCTTGCCCTGTGCAGGGATGGGGATGCAGGATTGCAGCTCCTGGCTGGGGCTGTGCCCGCGGGCACAGATGTGCCAAGCCCAGCAGGAGCCGCGTTCCTGGGGCAGGGTCCAGCCCCGGCTCAGGGGGCCCAGGGCAAGGCACACAAAGGCACAGAGTTCAGAGGGGGTTTGCTGCTGAGCCCCGGGTCTGAGGTCAGCCTGCAGCTGTGCCAGGGAGAACAGCCGGGTCCCAGGCCCATCCCTCTTCCCTGCCCTTGTTCCAGCAAAGGGATCCTCTGGCATCAGTCAGGCTGTACCTGCCTTGCAGGTGAAAAGCAAAACTGTCACACCTGGGGATTGTCGGAGGCACCAAATTCAGTGTTTGAGCAGGAAAGAAATCAAAGCAGGGGAACCTCTCTGCTCTCATGGACATAATGACAATGGCTTTGCTGGCACCTGTCACTGGTGATGGACTTCCCAGATGCAAACAGCATTTCTGGGCCTGCTGTGAGTGCGCGGAGACAGTTCAGGAGTACATTAAATGAGCTCATCCTCGATGTGTGAGATTCCCAGTTGATCAATTACCTGCAGGGCCAGGCAGTGAGTTGTGCATTACTTGTGAGCTCCTCCATGGCCCAAGCCCAAGATCCTGCAATAGATCAAATTCAAAGTCGAGCCAAGCACTTTCCTCACAGCGCAGCGTGAGGGCTGTGCCAGCCCCAGGTGTCCCCATCCTGCAACAATAATGGCAGTGACAGTGTGGGGAGGAACAGGAGGAGATGGTTTTGCTGGGAGCAGGTCCCAGTCCTGATGGATGAGTCTGTTCACCTCCCAGAACTCCTTGTCCCATACTGGCTTTGTTCATATGGAGTTTTCTTCTCTGTTAGGGCATCAATTACTGCTGTAAGTCAGCATTCATCCAGCCCAAATTGTTCTACGCTGAGCAGAATCTTTAAACAAATAGAAATGAGAAGGGTTTCGAGTTTCTGGGTCTGTGTAAAGAAATCCATTTCCTTCTGACACTGCCATCTGGGCAGCTCTCCTGCCTTCCTTGAGCCGCTGGCCCAGGGAATTGTTGCACTCAAATTAATTGACATTCTGTCTCTTAGTTTTCTGTCTGCTCCCAAGATAAGCTTAATAATGCCAGAACTGCCTGACACAGAGTTCATTCTCAAATCTTTTTGGTTTGTATCAATTTATCTCCTCTTGGCAAAGCCAGGCAGTGGTTCTGAGAGCCAGGGAAAAGCTGCCATCCTTGCCTGTGTCCCCTCAGGCCCTGGCTGCCGTGCCCGTCCCTCACCCCTGCAGGCCCTGCTGCTGTTCTGCTCTGCTCCTGGGGCTGCTGCCAAAGGAGCCAAAGCCCTGGAGGTGCTCTGAGGGCTCTGCCAGGGGCACACAGCCCAGCTCACGAGCTCTGGGCCATCATCACTCCCAGCCCAGCTCACCCAAGGACAGCAGGTCTGGGCCATCATCACCCCCAGATCTCCCAGGGACAGCAGCTCTGGGCCATCATCACCCCCAGCCCAGCTCTCCCAGGGACAGCAGCTCTGGGCCATCATCACCCCCAGCCCAGCTCACCCAAGGACAGCAGCTCTGGGACCACCATCACCCCCAGCTCAGCTCTCCCAAGGACAGCAGCTCTGGGCCATCATCACCCCCAGATCTCCCAAGAACAGCAGCTCTGGGCCATCACCCTCTGTGGGGCCTTTACTTTTGGATGACAGTAAAGCAGCTTCCAAATATTCTCCAAAAATGTGAAAATATCCACATTCCCCAGGTGTCCTTCTGGCTGCTGCCTGTTATTGCAAAGAGGTTTAATTGGAGAACCCGTCTTGCCCCCCTCCTGCACCCAGGGCCCAGTGATGATGTGTCTGGGGTCAAAGGCTGAATACAGAAAGCAAAACAGGATAAACACAGCTGCTGTGGCACTATGGGATGCTGATATTAAACTCATATTAAATTCAAACCAGCTCAGCAGTGTGCAGTGTGCTTGCTGCAGCCATAACTCCTGATATTTATGTTGTGGCAGTAAAGCAGAGGACACAGTCAGGAGCTCCAGGGCTTCAAGAGCTGGATCCATAAGGAAGATACTCTGCCTCATTATAAAGCAGTGGATGTTGAGTCCCAAATTCCATTTCACATGTCCACTGTTGTTGCTGAATAATTTTATCCTTGGAAAATCAGTTTTTCTCTTCCACCTCACACTGTCTCCCGGTAGAATCATTTTAATGATAATTTATGTCTTGTTCTAACAATGGAGCAGTAACAGGGAAAAAACACCAACCTGGGGATCTGTGTTGGGGGTGACAGGGTTTGATAAAGCCCATTTTGGCCTCTGCCATTAATGCTGGGGTTTGTGCTCTTGCTGGCAGGGTTTAGCACCTCTTTGCCCTGGGGCAGATGTTGATAAAAACACATTCTTGGAAAAGCCAAACCCTCAGCTGAGATCCTGGGATCTCTGATCCAAAGGCAAGCCCGGGGAGGACAGAGCTTGTGCCTGACTTGCTGCAGTGCCACATCCAACTCCCAACAACAAAGTGAGTTACAGGACAGCCCTGCTCGAGAGACACACTGCTCGAGTGTCTCTGGGAAGCTCTGGGATATGTATTTTAAGAAAATCAATTGCAAGGAAAAGAGAGAATGGCTCATGGCTGCTTCATCCCTCTGCAGCTCCTAATGGTGCCTCGGCGGAGCGGCGCTGCCAGCGTGATGGAAGGGGAGGCAGCTGCTGCATCCTGAGCACAAACTCTGGAGTGGAGCTCCCAGGCAGGAGATTTCTCATTCCCTAAGAAAGCCAATTTATATCTGGGCACTGGCAAAGAATTACAGAGAGCAAGGAGGAAAGTGTGGAGAGAGCCTGCGGCTGCCATGGCAGAGACTGTTTGAACAAGCTCCTTGTGACAGCGATGATCAATCCCAATTTTTAACTTCCCAATTTCTAAATAAAGAGTTACCAAAGACTTTTGGTACAGTTACAGGTTATTACTATACAAGATATTAAAAGGGGAAACTGAGGTACTTGAGCGGGGGTGACCCTGCAGTGATGTTTGTTCAGCTGCAAAATCCACTTGGGGACACAGCTTAAAGGTGGACTGGGAAGTGCAGGGTTAATGGTTGGACTCAATGATCTTTAAGGTCTTTTCCAACCTAAAACGTTCTATAAATCATTTGATCATTATGATGGGACAAGGAATGGCTTTAAACTGAAAAGATTAACAGGGTTAATCTCCTTTTTCTTTTTTTTTCTTTTAACTTGTTACATTTTTATAGTTGGGCTTGCATTGGATCTATTTCTATGTTTCTTAATCAGATCTCACTTTATCTCAGCATTTTCCACCCAAAGCCAAAACAAGTGTGTTCTAGCTGGTGTTATCCCAGGCAGTTTGGCTGCAGCAGAGAGACACCAGCAGGATAAAAGGGGCTGCTCACAACAAAATCCAATGCATGGAAAAGGAAGGAAAAACTTCAAAGCACCAAGCCCCCCGTACTGATGAAACTTGTTTTTCTACTTGCTTCTCTTTTGTTTTACCAAGGGAAATTTATGAGATGTCAGAGCTTGTTAATGTTGTTGATGCTGGAGAAGCAACAAGCACCCTGGGCTGAAAGGCTCCAAAAAAATAAAAATAACCAAGTGAAGGAGGTGGTTGCCCAAGGCCAAATTCATTAGCTCCAATCACTCCTCTGCTGGGGCCGGGGATGCCGACATGGAGCCAGGGATGCCGTGGAGGGGACAGGGGGGGACACAGGAGCTCTGGCCCCAGGATGTCCTGGGCATGGGGAACTGGTACAGCAGGGTCCATGGGGGAAGGTGCATCTGTTTTCAGAGTGGGGATGGAAAGGAGAACAAGAGGGAGAAAAAGCACATGCCAGGCTGAGAGCCTTGATGGGAGTTTTGTAAATAATTCAGGACGCTCTCAACATGAAAAATAATGTTGTTAATTCTCCTTGTGTTTCAGTAGGACAACAGCAGGAGCTGCACTTTTGGGCTGATTTTTTCCCATCTGATGCGGGCAGGAGGATGCAGCCACCTCCTGCAGGTCTGTCCTGGAAGGACAGGGAGGTGCTGAGGGGTCTGTGGCCAGGGGCTCTTCTAAACCACAGCACAGCGACACCCCTGCACTCCAAACAGGGAATGTGACACCCCACTGCTCAAAGGACACCGTGGTGACACCCTGGCATCTCAGAGCTCAGGACAGTGGCACCCTGGCACCTCAGAGCTCAGGACAGTGACACCCTGGCACCCCAAAGCTCAGGACAGTGACACCCTGGTACCCCAAAGCTCAGGACAGTGGCACCCTGGTACCCCAAAGCTCAGGACAGTGACACCCTGGTACCCCAAAGCTCAGGACAGTGGCACCCTGGTACCCCAAAGCTCAGGACAGTGGCACCCTGGCACCTCAGAGCTCAGGACAGTGGCACCCTGGCACCCCAAAGCTCAGGACAGTGGCACCCTGGCACCTCAGAGCTCAGGACAGTGACCCCCTGGCCCCCCAAAGCTCAGGACAGTGACACCCTGGTACCCCAAAGCTCAGGACAGTGACTGTCCCTTTCCTCCTGGTGAGGGGGGATGTTTAACACACACTGTGCTCCTGTAGCTCACACCAGGAGGGGGAGGTTTTCCTCAGAGCTGATGGGAAGTATTGATCTAAGGATAATTAAAAGCCTCACATTAAAGAAGTCCAGCCTGCGTAATTAAAAGCCTTGCACTAAGAAAGTCCAGGCTGCAGCGATGAGAGTAATCCGGGCTGCTTGGGGGAAAGCTGTGGAAGTAACACCCGTGAGACACAAGATGTCAAATTACTCCTTGCCATTAAATTACCTGATTAATTTAACCACTGTTTTGTGTGTGGTTGAGGCCCATTTCTATGGATGCATTCATTAGTCATCAAGACTGACTGGAATATTTTAAGCAAATGGTTTTTGTCCTGTGTGTTCTTTGGTGCTGCTGGGTTCTCCAAGGTCCCTGCAGAAACCCATAGCACAGGAAAAGTTACCTCCAGGCTGGAAATGTCTGCAGGACTGGATCTGCAGGGGTACAAGGATTGTACCTGAATTGTGTGTAATTAATTGCACAGTGGGCTATTTATAGGCAAATTAATAAACCAGACAAAGAGGGGCTTGCAAGAGAATCAATTTTCTTTTCAGTGCCTTTCAGCTCTTCTGTTGGTGTGTTATGACAGATTGTGCTAGACACAGCAACTGTCTTCAGAAGACAGATATTTTCATATATTTATTGTTACATTATGGCCACAGCCCTTGAAAATGCAAAGTTAGGGGTTTGGGCTATAGCCTTCATTCCAATCACTTATTTTTAAATTAAACTTGAAATATTGCAGTCAGCAAAGTCTTTTGCATGAAGTATACAAAGTTTCTGTTCTATTTATTTAGCTGTGATTACCCAAAAACATCATCATTCTTAAAGTGCATATATTTGTCTATGTTTTGAGGGGGGAAATGTGAATAAAGCTAATTGTTCTTGTGCTTCATTAAAGCATATTTCCAGCTCTGGTTATTTATCAGCAAAGCTTCCCTGTGTATAAATTACTGTATCTCCATGCTGCAGGTTCCTGGTGAGCCAGGTGAGAGCTGAACCAGCCCAGCCCTGGATGTGGCAGCACTGGCAGGTCCCCAGCCCTGGGAAGGATCTGGGAAGAGCTGCTCTACCTGTGGCAGGGAATGTCAGCCCCCTGCAGCCTTTGGGGGCAGGTAAGTGGATTTTTGTAGTGATGGCTACAGGAAACCCATGGAAACAGTGATGGGGTGGGGGGGTTTATACATTCTGAAAGCTTTTCTCACTGTGGTACCATCACCCTGCTGTGGACACAGGCACATCTCACCAAGACAGGGATTTGCCACCCCACAGCCTCTGCTGTCCAGGGATCCAGCACTGACTCATATTGGAAATAGGCCCCCAAACCCATCCTCTCCCTCCAGGGAGAGTGTTGACATTTAAATTCTTTGCACCTCTGTCTTTGAACAAAAATATTTTGTACATTTCTCTGGATAAAAGAGGCTCACGGGGTTATTTTGGGAACAGTTTTGCAAGCTGGTTTCAAATTCAGCAGTGCACTAAAGGGCTGTGAGCCATGACTTTGCCTCGAGCCTGAATTAAATACATTTCTAGTTCACAAATACAAGACAAGTGCATGTCCTGGTGCCACTCAGAGGTGACATTAAACACTTGCACAGCCCCTTGGAGCAAGGCCCCTCCACGGCTGTGTCAGTGGTGGGTGCAGTGTGTCCCCTCCTCCCACAGGACAGCTCGAGGAGACAAAGGCAGCACTCATGTCATTAACTCTGAAATTCTTCAGCAAATTATTCACCGTGAAACTTTTAATGTGCTATCTGTGAAAGTTTGGTCCCTGCCCTCTGTTTTCACTGGAGCTGCTCTGTGCTGCAGAGCTGGGGCTCTTTAACATGGAATTTAATCTACCTGGAGACCCTGTAGGCACTGGGACTCTAAGGTCTCCCTTCTCCTCTCCAGACTGAACAGCAGGTTCTTCTCTAAGCAACTCCATTAAGGCATGTCCTTGCCCAGCGGTGGCACAGGGAAGGAAATCTCCCAGTATCCGGGCTCAGGGTGGCTTCCCAAGCCTGTCCAGACCTCTCCAATCACGGCTGCTTAGGAGCACCCAAGCAGGGGAGGCACTCACATCCATCAGAGACAATTAAATCTCCCTCATGCTGTGTTTAGGGCTATTTTGGGGAGCCTGGGGGAGTTCTGCAGCTCAAAGCCAGGTGCTGTTTGTGGAGGGGGTGAGATCTCAGCTGTGCCAGGGGAAGGCGCCACGACTCAGGGATGTGCGGAGCAGGGAAGTTCACGCAGCTGGAAAAAAGACTGCAGAGTCAGATGCGAGGTGTAAGCTCGTTTCCAGGAATTGTCCTTAGGGAGGGAAAAGCCCCGGGACAGCTGAGCTGTGCCCTGCGGCCGTGATGCTGCTCCGAGCCGCGCTCCGCAGCCTCCGGCACCGCAGCAGCTGGGCCAGATGTTCCTCCGAGAAACCCGCCCCGCTCCCCTCCTGCTGGCGGCTCGGGCATTGCCACGGCTCAGTGACAGGTTTTCTCTCAGCCTGTAACTTCCCTCCGGAGAGCTCTGCTCTCGGCTTTGCCGCTCCCTGGAGTCTCGTTGGTGCCAGTGGAGCATCAACAAGGGGAAGCACGGCACAGGTAACGGCATGGACAGCCAACAGGGGAGGTGGAACGCCCCAAGCAGGACACTGAGGGGATGAGGATGTCAAGTTTTCCCAAAAAATCTGTCTCTGGCGCTGTCATTGAAGGGATTTTTGCCAGAAATGGGAGACAATGGTCAGTTCTCTGTGAGCACAGCAAGGTGATTCGAGCGGCTGTTTGGTTATTCCAAAGGCAGCCCACAGCAGCCTGATGAACATCAGCCTGCCGGGGCTCCTTGTGCTTCCAGGAGTTCAGCAGTCCTTTTCTTTCCAAGGCTAGAAATGAAGGATTGGGGAGCGACACAGCTGGGCAGCAGCTGGAGCAGCCCAGCACCGCTGTCCGGGCGGGATGCAGGGTGGGAGGTGGGATTGGGGCTGGAGGGAGCTGCTCCGGGCTTGGCAGGGAGAATTCCTGGGACAACGCTGCTCTCCAGGGGCTTGCCAAAACGCCAAGAGCAGCAGTGAGGATGGGGGCCGGGCACAGGGAGGGGTGCTCGGGGCAGCCCCCGGTACCGCAGCGTGCGCTCTGCTCCTCGCTCGCCCTGCACGGCGTTTGTCGCGGTAATGACGGGCTGCGCTTGTCCTTGAAGGGCGTTCGTGCCGCCGCTCCGGGGCTGCTTGAGCAGGCAGGGACATGACGGATGGGTCCGGGGGGAGCAGCCTCCCTGAGACGCCTGGGAAGCCACAGGCACACAGCGCCAGGGCAGCGCCTCCTGCTCGCCTCTCCTTCCTGGGTATCTCCGTTCTGCATCTCATTGTTATCCGTGGGAGTGTTTTGTTCTCTCTGGTCATCAAAGTCAGCAACACAAATCTGATTTTTTTTTCAGGCGTTCTGCTTTGTTTAGATACTCCTTGAGTAAATCCTTCCCATCAAGAGGGTCCCTCAAATCCATCACTGAAAGATTTATTACTAACAGTGTTTGGCCGGGGTGCAGCAGCCTGGCAGGACCCTGTCACTCATGGCAAAAGTTTCCACTAACGCAGGGACACCTCCCACTGTCCCAGGCTGCTCCCAGCCCTGTCCAGCCCGGCCTTGGGCACTGCCAGGGATCCAGGGGCAGCCACAGCTGCTCTGGGCACCTGTGCCAGGGCCTGCCCACCCTCACAGGGAGGAGACCTAACACTCATCCTCTTTTGTTCCCAAAACTTCTCCCAGCAGAAATGCCAGGAGAACATTCTCCAGCAGACACTTGCTCCTACAGGAGCTGTACGTTCTGTACACCTCTGCGCGGCCGGCCGACCACTGTAGCTTGAAATCAAAATTAATTAAACCTTGTTTACCATTTGGAATTAGTGAGCTAATGAATATCATACCTCTGAGGCATCCATCTTGGTCAAATATATTGTGCCTCACAGCTGTTGTTTTCATCTAGTTTGCTCCAGGTTTTATGAAGACGTCTACGAAGTAATAAACCCTGCACTTATTTGACTCAAAAAAAAAAATTATAAAATTTTTATTAGCTTCCAAGGAATTAGGTTTTCTGGTTTTTGCCTGGCAATAAAAGTTGATTTGTTTTCTGTCTGCCTGATCGAGTACTTGGGCGCTGGCTATTACTTAAATCTAACGACTTTTTAACAGACATTAGGGTTGTCTCCTGTGAGCAAACACACTGGGTTTGTGGAATTACACACTGATTGCTCCGTTATAAATGCGGTCACACCTCTGCTATTAAATTTTACCTGCATAAACAATTCCAATATGCAGAAATGTTGCTCTACAGTTATTTATACCCACTTTATTAAGGTTATTTTTTCAGCAATTGCAGTGCTTTTAAATCTGCCGTGGCTTATTTAGTAGCAAGCGACAGAAAATCCAGTGTGTCTCGGGGAAGCAGCACTTTCAGCCCTCTCTCTGTGGCCACCTGGATTTATTTACTGCTGCTGGTGATGACAGAGAGCAAACAGACAGGAGCTAGCAGTCCATCCTCCCAGATAATCTTTCAGGCACAGCTTCTCCCCGTGCACGCCTTGCTGCCCAGCCTGTGCTCCTGGCCAGGAGGCAAGGCAGCCTTCCTGCCACAAGGGAGTTTGTCCTGTTTCTTCCTCTGCAGTGAAATCCTGACATTAAGTGCATCTCAGGACGGTGGGGATGTGTCTGTGCTCCTGGGACAGCCCTGGCACGAGCAGCCCTGTTATAGCAATTTCCAGCATCTGATGGGGCTCCAAAAGAGCTGGGGAGGGACTTTTTGTGAGGGCCTGGAGTGACAGGACACAAGGGGCTTAAATGGAAAGAGAATAGATTTAGATCAGATATTAGGAAGGAATTCTTCCCTGTGAGAGTGCTGAGGGCCTGGCACAGGGTGCCCAGAGAAATTTGGGCTGCCCCTGGATCCCTGGAATTGTCCAAGGCCCGGCTGAACGGGGTTTGGAGCAGCCTGGAATAGGGGAAGGTGTCCCTGCCCATGGCAGGGGGTGGGAATGAGATGAGCTTTAAGGTCTTTTCCAACAAAAACCATTCCAAGATTCTGTGATCCCAGGAGCAGGGGCAATGCCCTGGCACAGGGCTGCATGGACACTGCTCTCTCCCTGGGGAATGGTCATCCATCAGAGCCTGGGGACCTGTGATCCAGCCCTGGGGAGAGTGAGGGACCTGCACAGGGACAAACCTCACCAGCATGAGACACCCGCTCTGCCAAAGCAGCCTCCTCCCTGGGAGGGGAAGGTGGGAAGCCATTAGGTGGAAAATCACAAGCTGTAATCCTGACAAAGCACCTGGGTCAGAGTAATGTGGATTAAAGTGTGCTCCCCTTCTTGACATATTGCCTGTCAGAGCAGAGATATTTATATCTTAAATGAGCACCCACTTCAAGCAGGTTCCAATGAGTAATACGGCTGTCAGCCCTGCAGAGGGGCAGTGTCTTGTACGGAGATCGGCTCTTAAATAAGTGGTCCCTCAGCAGATAAAAGCCAGACCGAGGGCCTGGTGGCAAAATCCGTGTTGCTTAGCACTTGTTGCCACGCTACGGAGAGCCCGGAGCCGCGGGCCATCGGCCGCCACCCCGCCGGGCTGCGGTGCGCTGGCATTGCGACGGGAAAAATGCCTGGATGGGGAGCAAACGAGCTGGTTTCAGTAAACAGAGGAAGCCGAAGCGAGACGTGCACGCAGAAATTCCGTCCTGGCGCTTCCCAGACCTGGCAGGGGCAGGAGGGGAGGAGAGAGAGGAGCGAGCTGCGTCAGGGACGTGCTTAACCGTGGATGTGACCTTGCTACTGCTTGTCTTTGCCTTTGAGCTCCCCAATAAATCAGACACTTATCTCAGCTTATTGCTTATTTATGACTCCATCTGAGCTGCAGTGCGGGGCCCAGCCCAGCCCCAGCGCTGTGCTCACGCGTGTGCATCGCCGGCCAGAGAGAGAGAGAGAGAGAGAGAGAGCAGTAAATGATAACAGAGAGGCCCTGCTGGGGACCCGCGGGCTCCGGCAGCAAATGTTACCCAGCCATCTGTTCAAACCAGCTGAACTCCCGTCCTTTGGTGCGTTTCGAGCAGACTTCACGCCCTGGCAGCAAGTGGGTGCTCGGAGCCCTGCGAGGCGGGGCCGGGCTGGCTCCCAAGGGCGCTTTGTCCTCTGCGCTCCCGGGTCCCCGAGGCACCCCGGGCGTGGCTGGGCTGCACCTGCATCCCACGGGGTGCTGCATCCCACGGGGTGCTGCATCCCACGGGTGCTGCATCCCACGGGTGCTGCATCCCACGGGGCGCTGCAGCCCACGGGGTGCTGCATCCCACGGGGCGCTGCATCCCACGGGCTGGGGCAGAGGGATGAGATGCTGCCGCCTGAGGATGCTCGCCGTGTCCGGGGGTGTTTCTGCAGCTCGGCCACGTGGAGAGGCAGCTCTGCAGAGGGGTCGTGGTTTCCTGCATGAAACTGGTCTCGTTCTTCCAAAATCCCTGCGGGAAAGGCAGCAACAGTTCAGGGAGCAGTAACTGCTCCTGTTGGCAGGGCTGTGTCTGGCTGGGAAATGCTGGGGGCCGTGCTGGGGACCCCTCCCTCAGGCATGCTCTGGGTCAGGTCTGCTTTGGGCTGGCAGTGCCGGCCCTGCCCTCGGTGTCTGCTCTGAGCTTGACTCCTCAAAAGCCCATTTCCAACAGGAATTCCCCCCAGGCTCTGCTCTGGGGCTGTTTGGTGTTTATTGCAGAGTCCCAGAAGGGGATGGAGGGGACCTTACAGCTCCTCTGATCCCACCCTGCTGTGGGCAGGGACCCCTTCCACTGCCCCGGGGTGCTCAGAGCCCCACGCCTCCAGATGAACGATTTATCCCAAAGCCTGTGGGAAAACCGTGAGAAAACAAACTTTCATTTAAACACTAAAGCTTCACTTTTATGACCATTATGATTTTCAACTCCCTTACCTGTTCCTGCATTCATTTCCATCCAGGATAATGAGGGTCACATTTACAGAAAGCGATTTAATTACAGGAACTTTTGCAAAGCAAGGAGTCTTTTTTTTTTCTTTAATCCGGAGTGTTAGCAATTCCCCACATACTTATGTTCATTTTAAGAATCAATAAAGCACAAACCTGTCTAATTACCCTAAAATATTTCGCAAAATCAGAAGTCAGATTAGATTTTGCTTAAGCATCAAATAGAAATTTTAATATCTGCCAGAATCGATATGTTACCCCTGGGTCCTAAGATTTTCACTTACATGCTTGATCATACATTATAATGAAGGTTTGTAATAACATTAAAACCTTCCTGAATGCATTTTCTGTATAATTTACTTTTTCCCCCTTTTCTACTGTACAGAGATCCAAACATCATTACTCAGAGAAATAATGCACAGCTGCTTTTCTTGTCCTGTTCCCTGAATTTACTTGCTGATGAACATCAGCCTGAAATATTTTGGTGATTTAATTAAGGCCTTACTAAAAATACTTCAAGTGCATTGTAATTCTTCCAAAAAGGGGGAGAGAGGCATGGCTGCCCTCTCTGTTCCGCACAGGGAGTGAAGCTGGGCAGGAATTACCTCCCTCTGCCCTTGACAATCCTGCCAGCTGACATCCTTTTCCAGCCAGCTCCACAATTCTGCAAGCCCCCCCTTTTCCCTGCACTGGAGTCCTGGGGGTGCTGGGGTGGGAGCAGGAGGCAGCGGGGGCACACTGGGCTCTGCACAGCTCTCTCAGGGCTGACCATGAGGGCAAATTCTCTTTTTCCACAATTTCCTTTGCCCCCGGGACGAGCCGTGCCTGGGTGTGTGAGGGCAGAGCTCACGTGTTCCCAGAGTTTCTCCTTTCCCAGTGTTAGGAAAATTAATCCACAAACGCCAGAGGTTTATGTCCAAAAAGGAGACAGAGGAGTCCTTTTACTTTATTCGAATAAAGGGCGAGGCCATGGGGCATTTCCCCTGGGGTCTCTCCAGTTTCTGGAGGACACAGCCTCCTTTTTATCCCAATTTCCCGGCTGCATTTCCCTCTCTTTCCCCATTGGCTGAGGTACTTGAGAGGTACACACTTCCCTGAGTGCCCAAGACCTAAGATTCCCCTTTTAATGTGTAACCCCCCTAATTTTTAATTCTTTTGGGTTTTCCCCATTGCTTCTTTCATCTTTCAATATCCAATTTCATTTATTAGCAAACCTAGGATTTGTTTGTAAATGCAAACATCTTCTTTTCCATTCATCCATCAGTAGAACCCTTCCCATTCTTTCTCTTATCTCTCAGCGCCAGTTTTATCTACCAGCTTGTTTGTAAAGACAAATCTTGCCATTCCCCTCACCAAGGAGAGCCCCCAGCCCCTCTCAGCCCTTGCCCTGGACACCCCAGTGAGGACACAGAGATTTTGTGAGCCAGGCTGCAGTGCCAGGCCCTTGGCAGAAAACAGGCTGGCTGCTGTTTGCCAGCACCAGCCATTACCCTGATCACCCCACGTGCCACAGCGGGATTTCTCACATCTCCCCCACACAGATAAATCCCTGACTCGGGCTCCTGGAGGTCAGAGTCCCTGCACAAGGGCTGGGGGCAGGCAGGGGCTCCCTGGGAAGCACCAGGACACTCTCTCTGCCCTCCCAGCTCCAGCTGAAGCAAGGCCGTGCCCTGCCACGTGCCAAAGCTGGCAGTGGGGACAGAAAACCCAGGGAAAGGTGTGGACAGAGTGGCTGGAATGCAAAGATCAAGCCCATGGGGACTCAGAGGCTTGGTCAGAGCAGTCTCTTCCCTCTTGGGAGGTTTCCCAAGGTGGGAATCCCACACAGGCAGCTCAGGAGTCTCACTCTGCTCTGAGTGCTTAGGGAGATGCAGGGACTAATCAAGTGTAAGTTTGGTTAAATTTTTTTAAGCTTCCCTTTAGATGTATGCTACTTGGAATTAATGTGAAGCAAACAAAATCAAGTTAGTCCACTTTAATTTTAAACACAATTGTTTACAAAGGTATTTAATGCCATTTGACTAAGCACTTTAAAAGTCAACTCCGATTATTTTCCTGATCTCACTGGGTACACAGGCCCTCATTAATTTCAGCAGAATTTGGCAATGTACCAAGCTCCCACCAAAATCAGCCCAGCCCAGGCTGGAGGGGCCTTGGAGCACCCCAGGCTGGTGGAAGGTGTCCCTGCCCATGGCAGGCGTGGGACAAATGAGCTTTAAGGTGCCCACCAACCCAACCATTCAGTGGTTCTAAGTCCTGTCCTCTCCACAGGAGCTCGGTGCTCCCTCCTGCTGTGGCAGGGACTCAGCCAGCCTTGGGCAGTGGAAGTGGTGGTTCTGCCATCCCCAGGATAACCAGGGGGAGAAGGGACACCATCTCTGTCAGCTCAGCACCTCAGCTGCTTTAAATAAATCCTGACTGAAATGCAGAATTGCAATTTTCCCCTTCTGTTTTTAAAAAAGGGGGTAGGATCAAGTAGCTGCAGAGCCTGGTTTGCCAAGCATGCAGCAGCAAGCTATTATTCCTCCCAATTAAAAACCATATTAACATTTGTAGAGCGCTGTCATTGAGCCTGTAACAATCTCTACTGGCTCTGCTTTACGTATGGATGAGAACTTAACAGGCCTTTGCAGACAGATGGAAAATGACTTTTCTATCTCATCTGCTGTGTTCAGAGATGTGGGAGCATTAAAAGCTGTAAGCCCCTTCTTAGAAACCCAGGTTAGTAAAGCCTGAACATGTCACCAGTGGGACCAGTGGCTTCAGCAGCAGAGGAGGGAAGGGACTTTCTTCCCAAAATCTCTGCCAGGAGTGACCATAAGTCACAGAACCACAGAACAGTTTGGGTTGAAAGGCACCTCAAGGGCCACTCCTGCCATGGACAGGGACATCTTCCACTGTCCCAGGCTGCTCCCAGCCCTGTCCAGCCTGGCCTTGGGCACTGCCAGGGATCCAGGGGCAGCCACAGCTGCTCTGGGCACCCTGTGCCAGAGCCTGCCCACCCTCCCAGGGAAGGATTTCTTCCTAATATCCAATCTAAATTTACTCTCTTTCAGCTTAAAGCCATTCCCCCTTGTGCAGAGCTGTGTGTCTCTGTCCCTGGGGAGGGACATTTGCACTCTCCCACACGTGTCACTTGCTCTGTCATTGTGTGAGGTGACACACTGCTGACATGGCTCAGAGACAGACAGTGCTCGTGCCTGTGGCTCCCTGTGTCTCCACACACCTTCAGATCTGAGCAAGCTCCTGACCTGCAGCATTTCCCAGCCATGGTGGGAGGGGGGGTCTGGCCGTGGCCACCACGGCCCCCCTGCCCAGGACAGTGCCCAGAGCTGCCCATCCCACACTGTTCCCACCTTCAGCCTTGGCTGAGTGCTCTGGCAGTGACCCTCCTGGTGAATTCTGGGCACGTGAGTCAGAGGGAATTCACAGCTGCTCCATTAGTCAAGGCCCAGGCTGATGTCACAGGCTGCCCCTGGGGCCTCTGGCCATCAGCTCCCAGCCCACCCCACCCCTCTGCCGGGCCCAGCTCCTTTCCCCAGGGACAGCCCAGCCCAAGGCATGTCAGAGCTCACTGCCTCTGAGCCCTGCACGTTTTTCCCCTTGGATGCTCTGCCTGCTTCCCTGGGACATTACCAACCAGAGCAGCATGTGGCTCTGCTGAGCACCCGCCACCCCCTCAATGTCCCTGTGTACAGCAGGGGACAGGAAAATGCTCATTATTTAGATTTGATACCCTTGTTAATAAAAGGACAGTGGATTTAGATGAGATTGATTTAACCCTTCTTTGAGGATGTTCCTTCCAGGAGGCTGAGCATGACCAAGAGGCAGAGAGACCTCCCCGATCCACTGCCTGTTTTCAGTGGCCAGAGGAAAAGTTGGTGTTGGAGAAGAGGTTGGATTTTAAAATATTTAAAATACTTTAAACCTTGTAATCTGTCTGAATGGACAAGCACTGTCCCAGGCTTGGCCAGAATCCCTCTTGGCCATATATACAAAAAGGAGTGACATGTCAGATGCCTGAAGTGGCACAGGCCTGTGCCCCACCTGAGCTGTGTTGTGCACAGAGGAGCATCCCATGCCAAGGGAACAGTGCTTCCCATGCCTGTTCCCCTGGCAGAGCCCGGGAGGAGGAAGGGGATGTGCAAGAAGCCTTTGCAGAGCCCAGAAAGAGGAAGAGGATGTGCAAGAAGCCTTTGCAGAGCCCAGGAGGAGGAAGAGGATGTGCAAGAAGCCTTTGCAGAGCCCAGAAAGAGGAAGAGGATGTGCAGAGGAGCCTTTGCAGAGCCCAGGAGGAGGAAGAGGATGTGCAGAGAAGCCTTTCCTGCTGTCAGCTCCCATTCCCACCTTGGCTGAGAAGCTCTGGCTCTGCCTGCTCTGCTCCTTGGGGCCCATCCATCACTGCCACTCGCTCTGAAGCTTCCCAAACATCACTCAGAGCAGACCCACGATATGTTTTCTCCAAACAGTACAAATGAGCCCAACAGATTCCACTCATCACAGCCTGCACTCCAAGGTGCTCTGTTAATATTATTGAGTCTGCAGGCGTGAGTCAAACTTGTCCAGTCACTGCTAATGCTGACTCACCTCCCCTGAACTGCTTCTCCCCCTAAGTTTAGTGCAGCCCAATCATCACCAGATGAGTTGGAACTGCTATTCCAGCCTAATGCACAAACCGGTGAGCTTTCAGGGCTGGAGCTGCAGTGACAGGTGTTGCTTTCCTCACCCTCAGTGTTAGTGCCAGTCAAAATGTAAGCAGCCACGTCAAGAGAGCCTTTGCCTCGCTGTCCTTGGATTTTCCAAGCCCTCACAGCTTAAGAGATAACTCAGTGTTGGTCTGGTTTTCTGTAAAGTGCGAGTGACCCTCATTTCCACATCCCTCCTTCCCCTTAATTGCTTCATTCTCCTCCAGCCCCTCAGCCTGTTAAACCCAATGGTTTTGCTCTGCACATCACAAGCTGATCCTGTTCTTGAAAAGATTCAGTTGAATTCTTTTTGCTGCTTTTGTATTGCAGATTTATGCAAAATTTATAAACAAAAAAAGTCACAAGCAGAAATCTCATTTTTAAATTCTAAAAATGTTCAGAATGAGACTTCTGGAACGTCAGGAATAATGATTCAATGATCCAATCCAGATAGATTTCAACAGCAAGGAGAAAAAAAAAAATAACTTCTTCAGAATGGCAGATTGAGAAATGACTACATTACATATAAAAAAAAGAGTGTGTTAAACTTCCTAACTTATTAGACTTCCTGCCACAGATCTATTAAATGGGATGCAAAGAGGCAGCGAGTTCAAATCAAAGCTGTCCTCTCGAATGAAGCCACCAGGAATGTGCCCATGGCTGTCCCCATGTCCCCACGGGCTGGAGGAGCCAGGGGGAGGTGACACAGGTGAGCCCAGGAGAGGCTGTTTCATGGAAGAGACACAGAGTCAGGTTTTTCCTCCTTGTTCCAGGCTGTGTTTCAGCAAAGGACACCTTAGGAAGTGCCCAGGGCCAGGTTGGATGGGGCTTGGAGCACCCTGGAATGGTGGGAGGTGTCCCTGCCCGTGGCAGGGGTGGCACTGGATGAGCTTTCAGGTCCCTTCAGACCAAAAATTCTGGGGTTCTGTGATCTTCACCAGGACCCTGAGCAGATCCTGCTTGGTAAAGAGAAGAGGCTTTGGGGATTGCAGGATTTTTCCTTTATGGCTGATTTCTACTCGGGCAGTACTTTACACATCAGGAGATGCAGCCAGGCCCCTAAAGGAGTTTTCAGAGGTCCCAGGCTGCATTGATTTCATGCCCATCTACACCTTGCAGGGCTTTAGCACATTTTGGAATCTGGCTGGAGGATCTCTACTGGAGCTGATTTTGGCAGAGCTCTCACTCGAGACGTGGGGCCAAATCCTCAGCTAAGATAAATCACTGACACAAGTGGCACTGTGCTGATTTGCACCAGTCACGGAGTTTAAATTAAAATTTAATTGAAAACTTAAGCTGTCATTAATTTTCAATGAATGGCTTTTGCAAGAATGCAGCCAGATCTCCACCAGTTCAGTCTCCTGCCTGGCCACATCTGCAACAAAGGAACAAAGAAATGCTGATTACCACAGGCATGCCTGCTGTATTTTGATCCTCTGCCTTTACCTTTCCCTTCAGCACTGTCTGCCAGCACAGCCTGTGTGATCCTTTGTATCAGGAGATCAGTTATTTCCATGCAAATCTCCTTAGTTATCCTCACCCTCTCCTACAGAGTAATTGACTTTCTGGGGCCTGGGCTGTATCGTGGCTTCCCCAGCTGGGGCTTCTATTATGTTTCATCTTCCATTAAGTGTTGCCCTAGAAATGCAAGCAAAAAGCAGGAATTTATAAGATAAGGTGTGTGTACGTGTGTGTGCATTCATCTGCAGGGCCACACAAACAAATAGTGATGGATACACCAGGATATTGGTTTAAACAGGATAATAAATTAATTTTGACTTAAGCATAAAGATCATAGAATATCCTGAGCTGAAAGATCCCACAAGGATCATCCAGTCCAGCTCCTGGTCACCTGAAAAACCCACCCTGTGCCTGAGAGCATTGTCCAAACCCTCCTGGAGCTTTGGGCCGTGCCCATTCCCTGGGAGCCTGTTCCCACTGCAGCCAAACCTCCCGGAGCACGAGGGGGAGTGGGATGAGTGATGGAACCAGTGATCTAATTTCCCGATCGGTTAATCCCAAATTAAAATCCTTGCGGTAAGATTTAGGTCCGTGGTAGTGTGGAGCCACAGTCTGAGGCAGAGCCCAGCTCCTAATGAAGTGACTGCCATTAGCAGTCCCTCGTTAGGCAGCACCACTGCTCCAGCAAATGAAGAAAAATGCTTTGGACGGGGCGTAATCGGGCATGGAGAGGCACCAAAGTTGAGGTGACTGCAGAGATGTGGTTCTGTGCAGCAGCAGAGCACAGGAATTGTGCTGAGGAGGCTTTAAAATAACACACAGAGAGAATTGTGCTGGGATTTTCATGGATGGGAAGTATTTTTTGCCCTGTAAGTCTCTGTGCAGGACTGACTTCATGTTAGTATAAGCTTTGGAGGAAGGTGTTGAGAGGCAGAGGTCATGGGATAGGGCTCAGAGACAGGAACTGTGGGGATAATTGGAGAAGAAGGAGAAGCTGGCAGCTGGTTTTGTTGGGATGCTGAGGGCTGAGGAGGGGTTTGCATCAATGCTGCTGAGTGGGAGAGAGAGGGATGGGACAGAGGGGAGGAAGCAGCCAGGAAGTCTCCAGCCCACTAACAGGAGGGCCCTGAGATTCAAGGGATATATGGAGATGAGGCTCCCCTATTTCATGTGCCAAATCACTTAATTATTCATAATTGAAAACCCATTGGCTTACCTGGAACTGTTCCCCAACAGCTGCACTCACAAACAGCATGTTTGGTCTCTGGCAGTTTTGTCAGAGGCTTTCTTGGCCCAGGGAGGCAGATTTTGAAGATGCTCTGGAACAGTGCAGAGGTGGGAGCCAGGACAGAGGGGCTCTGGTTTGCACAGAGGCTCAGTGTCCTCCAAGAGCCCAGTGTGAACCTGCTCCAGGGGAGTTTTCCACTGTGCTGTGCCTGGAAATGGACCCTCAGTGCCAGCAGCTCACCCCAGAGGGTTGTGACAATGGGTGAAATGGGGGGGCTTTTCCAGTGGGTTCGTTTTCAATTCCATCCCTGACTCCTTCAATCCGTCGAGTGAACAAACTCCTGAGTGTGGGGCAGTGTTAATTCTGCAGCTTGGCTGTGAACTTCAGCTCCCTGTCTGTGCCTGGTGCTCGGGAAATGCCAGAGGGAGGGTAACCTTTCGCAATGCCCGTGTTCTCAGAGCACGGCTCTGCTCCCCTTTCAGGAGAGCAAATGGCAACACGATGAGGGCAGGGGAAAGAGCAAACCTCTTGTGCAGAGCTGGGTGCTGCTGTGCTGATTTCCAGCAGGAGTGGTTGGTCTAACTGTATGGTGAGCTAAACCTTGCCCTTCCTCCCACAGACATCTCCATCTCTCTTTGTTTTCGTTCCTTCATTACTATTCCCACATTCCTCTGTCCTCATTTCCTCCCAAGCTCATCCCTGGGCAAGCGCTCCTGTCTCCACTGTACATCAGAAATATTTGAGCTGTTTTACTCTCCAGCATATCACAGATAGTTCTTAAAGGCTTTGTGTGTGTTTTTGACTGTTTCTAGTGTAGAGAAACCGTCATCACCCAGTTGATGGCTGTCAGGATTCAGGGCTCGGGGCTGGAGCCTTTCAGAGTAGTTTTATTGCAAACAAGGTCTGTAATAAGTTCAAACTCACTCTGGCTGCCTCTATACCTGGGAAATGTGGAAATACTGAAAATCAGCCCAGCCTGTAGAGTTCTTTGTTCCCTCGGTGGTGGGAGGGGTCTGTGGCCCCCGATGTGGGATGGGCTGAGCCGCCAGGGCTGTGTCACCCTGCTTCATGCCAAACACACCCTAATCAAACGTGACCACAGCCTCAGTGTTGTGTCACAACTGCTTTAAAACACATTTCCCTTGCGTTCATCATCATGTGCTGACAGATCAGGCCCCTGGACTGACAGCAGCAGTGGGAAGCCAGGAGCTGACGTGGCTGAGCAGCTCCTTCCAGGCGGTTCTGCCTCTGCCCTGGCTGCAGCACCAGCCCCAGAGCCTCCACCACCATCCCCAGGCACACGGAGCCTCCCTGCCATGGCTGCTCCTGTCTCCCTGTTCTTTCCAAACAATCCATTTCCACTGGTGCCCGGTCCAGATATTCATCAGAGGCTGCAGTATGTACCTGGAGAGGGAATATTGCTGTTTCTCCCTCAGATCATCCCAATGGGACTGAACTCTGTGTGTTAACTGTCACTCCCTTCCCTGTGACGCTTGAGAAATTCCACTGGAAAGTTTGGAGGTGGGATGATGGACATGGGAAGCTGCTCTGAATGCAGGGACAGATTAGGACCTAGTAAATGAGTGCTTGTTTCTAAAACAAAAGCAGCAACAACAAGAGAGGAAAGATAGGAGATGGAGTAACATCTGGGTGCTCCACTGGTGCTTGGCACAGCGAGAAGTTTGGTCTGGAGAATTTGCTGGGAGTACAGGATCACTTCACCCTGTAAGAGCTTCAGGGCAAGGACAGGCTCTAGAAATGCCATTGCACGGAGGGAAGGAGGGAGTCTGAGCTAACAAAGTGCTCCGAGGGAAATGGGAATGTGGGGCAGAGGCAGGAACAGGTCCCAGCATTCCAGAGCCTGTGCAGCTTCCCCAGCTGCCCTCCCTGCTCCCTCTGCAGCACTCAGTGCACATCTCAGTGCTTATAAACCCTCTGTGCCACAGCATTCAAGGCTTCCTTCTCCTTCCTTAAACCCGTGGAGGCGTTTCAGCTGGATTTCTAGTGATTTGACTGTCACTTTTAATAAACAGCTTAAACAAACAGCACGTGCCAGCCGCTCTTGCAGCCTCTCACTTGCTCAGACAGTTGGCAGATTTGAATATTGGGCGACGGATTGAAGGGAAGCATTTGTGCTCACACACCAGGCTGCTGGAGCAGCACGGAGGGGGGAACCAGCAGCTCTGGCTGCTGCTCTTGGGTGCTTTCCCCTTTTCCCAGATCCAGTGGATTTCAGGCTAAAGCCAGTTCTGTATTTCTCATGGCCTCAGCGCAGGCTGGTTATCCCTGCAGCTTGTTGGGAGCAGCAGTGGTGGGGATGGATCGTGGTGTGAAGTCAAGGGCATGGATTTCTAGCTTGAAATTGGTGTTAACTTTGAAAACACTTTCCTACTTTGGCATTTTTAGGCAGGAATGGATTGAACGGTTGGGAGAAACAAAGAAAAACAGCAAATAAAGTAGACAGGGATTCGGGTGAACCATTTATCCTTCCCTCCTGCTCCAAGGTTGGCTGTTCTCAAGCAAGCCCTTGCAGGCACATCCAGCTAATTCCTGGCAGCTTCCACTGTCAGAGGTCTCCACACCATTATCTGTGTTTATAAAGGAGCAAGAGCTGCTAGAGGTGACCCCAAGGGTCCCATCACTCACCTGTAAGGGTGCTGCTGCCAATGCTCATTAACAGCCAGATCATTATTCCCTTCTCAGTCACCAAATTCCTGCACAAACAATATTATTTCAATTGCTTTAAAATCATTTGGGATTATAATTTTCTTGCCTGCCTGCAGAGTTGTCCTGGTTTGAGGAGATTCCCTGGCTGGCCCCAGTTTCCCAGCTGGCAGAGGATGGGCAAGGGGTGATGACAATGATCATTGCTTGGCCAAAAAGCCTTCCAAAGGGAAGGAAAAAAGGATGAAAACAGAGGAGGATGGAAGTTGAAGAAGAGGCTGTTGTTCTCTGTATATTTGTGAGAGGAAAAGAGAAGGGAACTGATTTTTCCAGCAGGTAAGGATAGGAGGAAAAAAAATTCAAATTGATCAAAAAAATTAAATATTCATAGGACATTATTCATCAAGATTCATCTTGCCAAGTGGGTGAAATGAGGCAAGGGAAGAAATTAGCTTGCTTGAGAGTGTCAAAGTGATTATGTGATTAAATTGCAATTTATAATTTCTCCTTCAAAAATGTTACTCCTTGATTTGTATTTCTGCCCCCTGTCTATTTTCCCAGGTCTCCCGTTATGTGTGTGTGACCAGTGAACAGACAGGGCTGAAAGCAAAGCCTCAGACACCTCCTGCCCACCCTGGCAGGGCAGGACATCCCTGTCCCCAGCTCATCCCCTGCCTGCCTTCCTCACTCTTTATTTTCCTAGAGGACACTTGCACTTCTCATGACCATCCTCCCCCTCCCCGCAGCTCCACAGCTTTATTTACTCATCCCACAGGCTCCTCTCTGCTCCCCTCAGCCTCTCAGACTGCTGTGCTGTATAATCCATCCTCCCGCTGGATCTGCGAGGAGATTTGGTGCAGAAAACCCTGTTTTGGTGCTTGTTTCTGTAATCCCCCAGTGCTGGGGAGGCTGCAGCTTCCACTCACACAACCCTCGCTCCAGCACATCCCAGATGTGCTCAGTAAAAAGCAGCAAAAGCAGGAAATAAACTTGTTCTTACTCTCCTTTAAGAACTCAGCCTGTCCCTGTTGTTGCAGTACCTACCCTAGGAAGGGGAGCTACTTCTGTTTTGCTGCCCAATAAAGACTTACTGGCACACACTGGCTGTTTCAAACAAAAAAACCACTATTAATTCCTGAGTTGTTTATGAACAGCACAAGGCTTGCACAGGTTAATTAGTTGAAGCAGGCTTTTCTTCAAGTGAATGAGCAGGCGCAGGGTTTATGGCACTCACCCAGTTTATTTGTTCACTTTCTGTTTTATTTGGAAATACACTTACACAACGATAAATAAAATCAGCCATGACAAGGCTTGTGTCTGCAGCAAACATTTAAACCCTGCCAGGTAGTAATCCACAGAACACTTGGAGTTCTCAGCCTGCAGGAGCTGGGCTTGTCTCCAAGGTGGTGGCAGACGTGTCTGGGGGTCGGGGACAGTGCCCAGCTGCAGCCAAGAGGGGCTGGGGACAGGGAGACTGGTGGGAAAAATGAGTGTTGGGTGGGCTGCAGAACCTCTGAAGAGGTTTAGAAGGGACCTCTGGACATCACCCAGTCCAAAGCCTTATCCAGGCAGGGTCACCTGGAGCAGGGCACACAGGAACATGTCCAGGTGGGTTTGGGATGTCTCCAGAGAGGGACACTCCAGGCCCTCCTCAGCAGCTGTTCTGGGGCTCTCCCACCCTCATACACAGAGGTTCTCCCAGGGTGAGGGCACA
Organism: Hylia prasina; assembly: GCA_013397195.1. Lineage (NCBI taxonomy): Eukaryota > Metazoa > Chordata > Aves > Passeriformes > Sylviidae > Hylia > Hylia prasina. The sequence continues at coordinate 62,642 of VYXD01003824.1, forward strand.
GCCAGCGAGCAGAGGGCTGGAGAGGAGGGGCAGCTCTTGAAATCCAACGAGTAAATCTCATAAACCCCGGTTTGGGCTGAAAGAACACTGGAACGGCACAAGGAAAGCTCAGCCCGATTAAACTGCTTTAAATCCGTTTACTTGGTTGTTTCTGCTTCACTTGCAAGACATCATTATAATTACTTGGCATTGGCAAGCCATTACTCAGAGGTTCTGGGCCGGGTAGCAGGAGACGTGATTGTCTCACAAACCTGATGAGCCGTATTGATCAGCAGGGGATAAGGACGGGGGTGTGAACAGCCCGTGCTCTTTATTTGTCTCGTTGTTCGGGCTGTGTTTGTGCGGCGTTATGGGCGTGCCGAGTGTTTTTGTGTTACTTCTCACATAGCACAGCTCAGCGTTCGCATCCTTTCCCCTTGTAACCAAAATCAGTAATAGATAGAAAGGGAATTTGGGCCCTGCTTTGAATCTCCCTCCGTGGAAGAAGGTGCTGATGGGATGCACAGCCCGGGGTGAGCTGATGGCAGTGACAGTTTGGGAGTTATGGCTCAGTGTGGCCACTTTGGAATGCCAATGAGCGACCTTTGATGCTGTGTTGATTAATTATTTGTGTAATGGGAGCCCTTTGCTGCCCCAGGGGCACTGGGGGTGTGAGGGGTCCCTGCCCAGAGGACCCCACAGTCCCCAGTGGAGGTGGGAGCCTCGGGGTTACATCTGGGGCAGCCCCAGAACGTTGTTCTTCGTTGAATCCCAGGGTTTGATGGTGCTGAGGGGAACAGCATCAGTTTGGATGCTCAAGGGATGCAGACAAGATCCTCACCTGCTCCCCAGGGTCATGCTCAGAAACGCTACTTGCACAAAACCGTAGAAATGAGGCAGTAGGTAATTAAATATGCTTATTAGAGCTAAAAATAGCAGCTCGGTTCTTTGGTGATGCATGAAAAAAAGCCCCTTGTACCAGAAAAATACTTTGGGTCTCTGCCAGGCAACAGATGCGAGGAACCTCTCGCAGCCTCACTGGCGGAGCTGGTGCCGCTGCCTCCAAACCTGGGGCCTCCTATTTTTAGCAGCAGATCAATGCAGGCTCTTCTGCCCGCCCAGGAGAAGGCAGGCTGGGCTGTCCAGCCAGCATGGCAGGTGAGAGGTTAAATGTTAATTCCTGTCACACTCGGGAATTCGTCTCCATCACTCAGGTGACGGAGGATCCCCACGTGCCCGGGAGGGTGGCAGTGACAAGGGTGGGTCCCTCGCCCACCTGGCAGCAGGGAGGCACTGCCCACCTGGGGGAATTCCCTCTCCTTGGGCAAGCCACGAGCCAGATGCTTCCTTGAGCCATGCTGACGATGGGTCTGTGGATCCATCTGTGGGCAGAGGGGCTCATCCCCGAGCGGGGTGTTGGGTGTGAATCTGCTGTCTGAGAGCTCATTTTGCAAACTGGCATTAATTAACATCGGCAGCGCTCTTGTGCTTGCACTGCTAACACTGCCAGCCTGGTACCTGATGTGGGGAAACTGAGGCAGGCAGGGATGACACATCTCCTCTGTGCCCTCCAAAGAGCTGCAGAGCCCATGTTATCCTAGTTCCCAATCCAATAATTCCGTGTGCATTGTTCCTACAGAGCAGGCCTATTCAGAGGGGCTACAAAGCTGCTCCTTTCCCAGCAGCTGCTTTCCTTGGGATGCAGCTGTGAGCCCATCTCTGCCCGAGCCGGAGGGAGCTGCAGCGCCGGCAGCGAGCGCAGCTCCGCTCCCCGGGCAGAAGGAGCAATGCTGCACCCCTGTGGGAACTGGGAGCCTTGGACACCAAACCGGGGAGCCCTGCGTGGACACACGGGAGCTGTCTGTCGTCTACATCAGCCCTATTTAAGTGCCCCAGGCAATAGAAGAGGGGGAGAAAAGCGAGTCCTGGACGTGCAACTTCTTTCTCTAAGCCCTGGAAGCGATGCCATTCCCTGAGGGATGGAGACAGCTGAGTTTCGTCAGCTTGCAGGGACCCTGGAACCGCATTTTGGAGATAACAAGCTGTTAACATTGTCACTTTTTGCAGGCAGGTTAATCCTCTAAACTTGAAGTACGTTTCATCTGGAAGTAGGTGTATTTGATCATCCAAGGGGTGGGAAAATTAAACAGGAGCCCCATGCAAATAGGACATTATGTAAATCACCTCATACATGAGACTGATCGAGTTTATGGTTGCTGTTTCAACTTCCATTGCCTGAATGCAAATTCTGAAGTAATCTGCTAAGTGTGAGCAAGCCTGACATGCATGAGAGCATCAGGCCAGCTCCCCTCTGTGCCCTGGGTGCTCCCCACAGGGGCACTTGGCTCCTTGCAGGAGCTTTAGAGGTTTATCCAGCACCCCCCATCCCCAACAGCCTCTCCTCTTCCTGAGCACATTGAATTTTGGAGGCGCAAAGTCAAGCCTGGAAAGCACCTGAGTTCATGCCTTGGTGTGGGGGTGCTGGGGCTCCATCCTGTGCCAGCTGGGCTGGGGGACAGAGGGTCTGGGGCACCCCTGTGCCCCCACCCCCTGCCCACCAGGCACCCCCCAGCCTGGTTATGCTGAGAGAACACTTCAGCAGAGGAAACATAATTAGTAAATGTGGTTGGAGTATCATGACTGTGAGCAGTGCAGAGCAGAAATCATGTTTATAAGCTGCCTGCAGGACTGCACCACGGTTTAATCGGGTATGAAATCACAGTGATCTCAGAGCCACCTTCCAGAAGTTATTTGTAAGTGAAGTCCTAATGCAGACAGGGCTCTTATTATTCCTCCTGACTTGCCTCATTGCCCATGGCCTTTAAAATGTTGCTTTCACATCTTCTTTCTTCTTATCTTCCATTCCCCCTCTGCCAGCTCAGAAATAATCCAAGCAGGACCCATGCTCTGGATGACTCCTGCTCCTCTCTCAGCACTGTTAGCACTGCCTGATATCTGTCATGTTCCCTGGAAAAACAGGAGTCTCTCTGAGTCTCCTGGGGTAACAGATTTTCCAGGGGAAAGCGAGATGAGGAGCTTGGTGCACTAAATGGCTCAGAAATGCCCCATGGTTGTGTTTTCTTTAATCTCTCTGTATGCAGCCTCCAGTAGATGTTTCCTTAGTCCCACAGCTCTTCTCCACCAGTGCCTCCCCTGTAAGAATGCTGCTGAGAAACGGTCAAAAATCTTTCCAGGCAGAAGCAAAGTTCCCCTCTGTTGTTTCATATTCTCTGTTCCAAAGGACTTTGGGTGTTGTGGCTGAAGCTGCCACAGAAGTGTCCCACTGCATGCCCTGGGCCCTGAGGGACACCAGCAGCTCCACAACTCAAAGGTCTGTTTTGTTCAGGGTGTGTTTCCTGCGTGTTTGTGTTGCTGTTGCCCATCAATCCCTGCAGAAGCAGGGTCAGTAGTGACCTCCCCCTTCCTGTGGCTGCACTGTCCCTCTCACCTCAATGCACGACCCACGGAGTGTTCCCACCTGGATTAGGGGTGGGCAAGAGCAGCTGTGGGGCAGAGGATGTGTTTGAGCAGCCAGGAGCCAGAACACTCTAACAGCTGGGGGTTATTGACTCTCACCTGCTTTGCCAAGTCTTGGCTTTCAAGGGGAAGCTGAAAATGTTGAGGTTTTTTTGCTGCCTCCCTCCTCTGTGGGTCTGCAGCATCTCTGCCTCCTGTGCCCAGTTCTGAGGAATTCTCATCTTGACAGCACTTCAAAGCTGAGAGAAAACCACCCTGTGGCACACTCATCCTTGGTTTGGGTCGGTGAATTAACCCAGAATTCCCGGCTATAGGAGGATTTTTGCGGTTTGGGGGAGGGAGGGGACGTCCTGCAGGTGCTGAGGGAGTGGATGCTGCAGAGCCCCGTGGCTGTTTCCTTTCTGGCCCGTTGATCCCCATTAGGAAAGCCCTCGGTGCCACTCTGCCCGCTGAGAGAAACCCTCCCGGGCACATTAAGGGAACAGCAGAGCTGGCACACAAATAACCAGCACCAGCCAAGGAATGTGGAGTCGGGGAGAGGCTGGAGGATTTTGCCGTTGCTGGCAGACTCAGTGTGGAGAGCTCAGGAGCACAGACTGGGCGTGCAGCAAGGGCCAAATCTCTGTGGGCAGAGGACACGTCATAAAGGTGCACGTTGGATAATCTGGAAAATGTGAGTGCAGAGTTTCCCCATGCTCCTACAGCGAGTCAGGCCCAGGGGAAGGAGCCCAGGGTCATTGCTGCAAGGCCTGCTCCTCCTCTGGAGGGACTCCCTCCTCTCCAAAGGTGCAGAGTTCTCCCTAAAGGCTCCAGGAGCAGTCACTAGTTCTCATTTTTCTCATTTACCGCATAGAAGGTAAAGCTGTTTTCTGCTGACTTCCTCTATCCCCTGGGCATATACAAGGTAACTTCTAATTTTTTCACCCTTGGTAAGCAGCTGCTCTGTCTGGCAGGATGTCACAGGGGGTTTGGTGGGTGAAGCACTTCCCCTGCGCTCCCCAGACTCAGCTCTTTGCAGTCCCAATTCCACCACTGGCAACACTGCAGCAGGTTTCTCTTCTGGAAACTCTTCTGCCCTGGCATTCCCCATTTGGTGCTGATGAAAGGCCCAGCTGCTATTTCAAATGCTTTTCTCCTCAGCATGGCTTTGACCAAGCCACCCCATCCTGAACCTCAGGGCTGTTCATTGAGGCTGCAAGAGCCAGCCCTGCACGGGAATGTCACACAGGGAGGGTTCTCCTCCTGCTTTAAATGCAGGAAAAGATGCTTCAAGGCTTCACACACTAATCTAAAATAATAAATGAGTTTCCACGAGGGAGAAATAAAACAGAACAAACCAGCTTGTGAAGAAAGACAACCTAGGAGTGATGGCAAGAAACAGGTGCCACGCAGAAATATATTGCTCAAAAATGAGGAGTAAATTACCCTGTGCAGCCATGGAGCTGTGTGAGCCCCACACAGCTCCTGGCATCCCCCCTTTTCCACTTAGAGAGATAATTAGGAAACATTAGTCAGCCAGCTCAGTGCTCAGTCAGTTCAGGGAGAACTTGCCCTTCCCATTTATTGCCCTGGTTTTCACACCTCTCTCCTCCCTGCTCTCATGACTGCAGAGGCACAGAAATCACTCAGGATCCCAGGGCTTTGGCAAGCAGTTGTCCATCACAGAAAGCAATTCCCCAACACAGGGAGTGCAGGGTAATTCAAAGAAAGCACCACCACGGGCTGTGCTCTTAGGTGATGGTAATTTCCAAGTGTATTTCTGTTTTCCACTTCTTTTACACCTTGGTCTGGCCAGAAGAGTATTAAGTGCTGCAGAGAAAGAGCCCAGCACGACAAATGAGGCAGCAACAAAACTCTGCTTCTTACCAGAGCACTCAATCACTGTCAGGAAAGTCATCACCAACCCAGCAGCTCCCAGAGAGCTTTTTCCAGGGAAATTGCTAAACAGCTTCAGGAGAGCAAAGGAACATTTCTTCCCACTTCCTGCAGTTAATATTTTAGGTACATCAAGAAGTTCCCTGCCCAGGGAGACCAGTGCCCATTTGCTGAGAAGCAAAGGCTGTGGGATCCACGGAGGGGCCAGCAAAGGGACATTATATCCACGTGAAAGGCCAGTGGATGAATTAATGGTCATGGAGAGAAAAGGAAATCATCTGAAGGGATTAGAAAGCCTGGGATGGTTCCTGGGCTGGGTCTGTGGCAGGACTGGGTGGGGAATTATCTGTCAGCTTCACATGGGACAGCACATGCAGAGCAAAGCTGGGACAAACGAGCCCTGACTGCCTCAATGACCAGTTTGCTCAGCTCCGGAATGTCACCAGGTGATGCCATCGAGGTCATTTCCAACCTTACCCATCCTGTGCTTCCCTGGATGCAGGCAGCGTCCTGAGGGGTCCATATATCCAAATATGACACATAAAGGTATATGATATGCACATATAAAGATAAAAAGGCAAATTTAATTTCCTCTTGGCAGGTACTTCCATTTATCAAAATATCAACAAAATTTCTTCTAGTTTTTTCATAGATAAAATTAGTTATTAGATTGAAGCCACAGCAAAGCAGTCATTTGAAAATAACAAAGAATCAGCTTCCCAAATGAGAAATCTCCCTCTTGTGTCATAAAAAACACTTTTCTGTATTACTTTTGGAGAAGTGATGGCTGTTAAATCTTACATAATGTAACACAAGCCTTCCTGAAATGCTGAGAAAGCCAATTCAGATGGTGCCAGAGTGCCAAGGAATGGAAGGGAAACACTTAGCAATTGAAATTACAAATTGCCTGATTGGAAAAAGGGTTTTCCCAAATCCTTTGAACTGGAGCTGCTTCTTGGCTGCTCGAATGCTCTCACTCCAGCACTTCCCAGAGTCACTGAAGGGAGAGGGGTGTAAGGAGCCCCAGCCTGGCTTCCAGGGCTGAGCCTGGTGCCTTTTCCCCCAGGTGGGAGCAGAGGTTGGGAGCAGCTGCAGGAGCCCCCGAGTGGAGCCTGCCATGGCCCTGAGCTGTGCCTCAGCCCCAGTCCTTGTGGGCTGGCAAGGGCTGGCAGTCAGAGCCAGAAACCACCAGGGACCAGGACTGCCATGGCCCTGAGCAACTGCAGCCCTGCTTTCATGCTTGGCGTGTTTGGGTCTTCTGAAAGTCTTTCCCAGGGAAGCTTGGTAAACATGAGGAATGTTTTTGTGACTGTACCTGTGTTATTCATTCCTTCTGACAGGAGGGACTTCTTCTTGATGTCCCTCTGGTTTGACCAACGTGGTTGAAATGTTTGCCTTTGTTTCACCAATCACACTGGTCTGTGTAAAATAGTGTATAAGGGAGACACATCCCAAAATAAAATAGTCACTTTATATCCTTCTGAATCTCGGAGTCTGTGTCATTGTGGTGTAAAACAGCAACAAGCAACCAACACCAGTGAAATGACTTTTTGGTGCTGAGGGAGAGCTCACTCCCATTTGGGTACCACTGTGTGCCCAAGACAGGACATTTACTCAAGGGATAATGCTGAAAGAATTCTACCCCTTTTTTTGCACATCTATTTTGGAAGACTGAAGCTTTTTTTTTTTTTTTTTTGCTTATATACCATATATTTTTATGAAATGTTTTATTCCCATTTCCCTTTCGTATAATTGGATTTTTCTCAGTAAGCAACAAAATAAAAAAGGAATTTAGAGCATCTTTTCAGCATTCACTACTTTAAAAGCAAACAATATCCCAACACTTAAAATCAAGAATGCATTTTGAAAAGCAAGGCAAGGCAGTAACTTCTACTTTAAAAAGCCCTACAAGTTTTATGAAGCTATTTTACACAGCTCCAGAGTTTCAGGAGGGAAGGAAAAAACACTCAGTCAAACCCAGAATATATTTTTATGGCCGCAAATTTTCTAAAATGAGGCTATAGATCTTGTGTTAATATGGGGAGCCTTCAAAATGCACACCCACATGCCAGCACAAACAACACGCAGCTCTAGAGACGGATGTCATACAATATTTAAAAAGAAAAAATGCATAATTCCCAGGGAGGCAGGGCTGGCTCTTTTCCCAGGTGGATTCTCATTCCGACAGCATCAAGAACATGACAGATGTGCTTCCTCCTAATTGTTTGTGTTTGTGGTTTATCTCTCCTGCCTGTGATGCTCCAGGAGAGCTCTCTCTGTTACCACTTTGTTCCCTCCTGGGAGTTTTTTGGTGGCTGATCCTCAGCAGCAGGACACGAGCCTGCCCAGTGCTGCGGAGGGGGCCCAGCCCTGTTCCCCCTTTGGCTTCCCAAAGAGCTGAGACCTCCTGCTCCCCTCCCACGGCACCTGCAGCCCCCAGAGCCCCCCGCCCTTACCTGGGACCGGTGTCACAGCTGAGGTGACACACAGGGGAGCAGAACCTCCTGCACACACCTGTGCCTGTCCTCACCTGTGTGCAGGGACTGGAGCCACCTGGGCCTGTCCTTGGCACGGCTGTGGTTTCCTTCCAGCAGAAATCCAGCCTGCACAGACTTTCAGGGTACCTGATTTTTCTGCCTCTATCTGACACACCTGGCAATCACAGGATCACAGAATGGGTCGTGAGGGACCTCAAAGCTCATCTCTTTCCACTCCCTGCCACGGGCAGGGACACTTTCCACCTCCCAGGCTGCTCCAAGCCCTGTCCAGCCTGGCCTTGGGCACTTTTAGGGATCCAGAGGCAGCCACAATTCCTCTGGGCAGTCTGTGCCAGTACCTCCAGTGCATGTAAAAAAAGAGAAAAGTGTAAAATGACCGAACAGCCTGGAGAGAGATGTCTTTCAGACCTGGAAAGCCTCGTCCTTATCCTGTGCAGATGATTTATTGCCCCCTCAATGCAGATTTATTGCCCCCTCAATGCAGACCAGTGGGCAACTCAATATATTCTTTATATTTTAATTTTTTTTTTTCTGTATGGACTCAGCTATGAAACTTTTTTTTTTCTCTCGATTGCATTAATTTTCAAGGCTGCAGTTGTTTATTTGCCACCCCTGAGACCACCTAGGAGGTTTAGGACTCTCAGTGCCTTCAGATGTTTGCTCTGGGTTCATCAAGTGTCCTCACCAAGCCCCAGAACAGAGAAGCTTTTGGTGCCAGATGTTCCCTGATGTAACTCATGCATCCACGACCTTTCCAGGCTCAATTCATCACTAGTCAATCAGCCTCACGCAAAGCTCTTTCTGCACAAAGGTCTCCTTTCTGCTGTGTTTCCAGGAGTGGGACTGGGCAGCGTCAGGAATGTTTGCAGCAGGAATGACCAGCAAGCAGATGATGCCGCCGACCGTCCGTGCCAGCCTGGAAATGCAAGGAAACGCAACCGCTCCCTTGCTATTTTGAGATGCGGATGATTTAGGTGTGTTTTGTGCAACTTGGAGGAACAGCTCCAGCGCCGCCGCTGCCGAACAGCGGAGCTGTGCCTGAGCAGGAGCGCTGCGGACGCGCGGGGGCGCGGCAGCCCCGCCACCGGCACCGGCACCGGCACCG
>VYXD01003827.1:0-84477 GCA_013397195.1 Hylia prasina
ATTTTATTTCTCTGTCAGGAAAAGCACACAGTCATAATCAAATAAAATTCTGCAGTTTAGATGCTTCATTTGCAATAGAGCATCTCTTCAAGTAAGAAAAAAATTGAGAATATGGCATAAGCCATGATGACCTCATGAGCCATTATAACTAAGGAATAGATCTAATTCCCTTCTGTGATAAATCATGAATTGATCTTCCATTTATGTCCTCTTTTTAAAAACAGCAGTGTGGCTACAGCTTTGGGACCATGAAATGGTTGTTGCATGTGTGGTAATTGTGTTGCCGTTTGTGCCCTTCATGTGGGGAGCAGCCAAACTTCCCTTCCTCTTTGTCCCTTCCCAGCCTCCTGCCCTGTGCCTTGGATGCCCTGCCCTGCCCCGGGGCTGCAGCCACCTGTGGTTTGGAGCAGCTCTAACCATGAGGTGCCTAAACTGAGCTGGGGAGACACAGACACACGGCGTGGGAAGGAGCTTGAGGATGTGGCAGCTTTCCATGCTTGGGAGTGTCCATTTGCTGCAGGGGTGTCCCCAGCACAGCAGGAAACCTTCCCGTGGCCCCTCCAGGCTCCGACTGCGGTGGCGACGAGGCGATGCTGTGACTGAATTTGCAGCGAGCTCCCTGAGCTCAGGTGCACAGCAGCACTGCCAGCACGACTTGCCTGGCATCCCTTCCAGACTCTGCATTCGCTGGGGCTGTCTGGAAACCATCCGAGCAACTCCTGTTCCTGCAACCAGGCCAGCGCTGACGGGGCCTGGCTTTTTGGAGCCCCGTGTCAGTGCTCCCACATCCATAAACTGAGGTGGCACAGCAGCAGCAACAGAGAATGGCTTAATTGGCAAGCAAGACCTTCTCATCAGAGCATGAGAGCTGTGTGCCCTTCCGTCCTGCAGAGCCTGCTTGCAGCAGGTAGGCTGAGAGAACAATCTCCCCGGGCACAAGGGCTGGGCAGCTCAGAGCAAGGACAGCCCTGCCTTTCCTTCTGGCTGTAGGACATCCCAGGCACAGATGCTACGTGAGCACCCCAACAGAGGCACTGAACAGGGTTGCATTGCCCAACACAGCATGCCAGGGCAGAGGAAGCCCCAGGTAAACCAGACCCAGAGTGGAGACTCAGAGAAGGATGCAGCTGGAGACACCACAGGGAGTGCCGGGGTGGCACCACCAGTGTGTGCAGCTGCAGGAGCTGCAGGGTGGGACAAAGAGCTCCATTTTCTCTTTAGCCTCACAAAGGAAATCTTCAGTAAATATTTAAAGAATAAAAATGAGCTTTGGGTATAACAGTCTGAATGGAGTTTCAGCAATGTGATCTAGTGGAAGGTGTCCTTGTTCATGGCAGTGGCTGTAATTAGATGATCTTTAATGTCCTTTCCAATGCAAAACTTTCTGTTTTTCAGTTTATGGGGTGTTCTTGCCAAGATGAAGTGCAGCAGGTGAGAAAGCATGGGAAGGCCTGTTTGAACACTGGCGAGGCAGACAATTAAGTCAAACATCACTGACACCTTATAGATGAATGCACCTGTGTGAAATAGGTATTGATGAGACTTGGAAGAAGGGCAAAACTGTATTCCCTCCTAAACCTCTCTCCAAGGATTATGCAATGGGAACTACTTAATCCTTACAGTTGGTACAAACTTCCTGCTGCCAGTGCCAGCTCTTGCAGGATGTTACAGGCTTCCTTACAGCCCTTCAAAGTGACGTTAGACAGGAGTCTGCATGAAAGTGCCCAAGAAAGCTTGGTTTTTATTCTGCATTGCAAGTGATTGCATGGGCAATATTACAAACCTAGGGAGAAGACCCAGGCACACTGGAACTTGAACTCTGGAGCAAAATTATGGCATTGCTACTGTCAAGTCATGCACTGACCATGCAGAGGTGGGAGCTTCTTGCAAGTCTCTAATGAATAAAGGCACAAATCCAGTTTTCAGCCTTTACTCAGACTAACATTAGTCATTTAAAGATTCTAGTTACTTCTCTTGAGCACTTCTAGATGGAAGTGCTCAGGAGAACTAACTCAGACAAATAAAGTGCTGATGTAGCCAACTAATGAAATACAGTCTTAATTTTACTTGTGGATTAAAATCAGTGCAATCATTAACCAGTTTGAAATATTTTGCTGAGTTAACATCTAAGACTTTCTAAGAAGATGAATGAAGATTGAATTCTGATAGCATTTTGCGTAAACTTGATAAGGCTTGGAAAAGTAGCTTTTCTATTTGACATAAGTGTGCACAGTCTTGTGGAATAGAAGTAATGCTTGGAATGTCTGTGTAAGTCACTCCTTATTATTTGGAAAGCATGCTTTAATGTGTTTTCTTTCACTAATGTACTCAGCCACTGACAGGATGAAATCTGGGAAAGTGTTGAGCAGAGCACAACAACAGCACCCAATAATTCAGGAAAGAAAATAAAGACGACAAACTGCAGAGAACTCTAAGCATTTTCTGAATATAATAGTCAAGATACGGATTTTTTTCTGGACAGTTTGATTAATGTCTCTTGCTCTCACATAAGGTGCCATGGGACCTTTTAAAGAGCACTTTCTTTTACAGATCCTCTAACAGCGTAGCTCTTCCTAATCATCTGCTGGAGTAGGATTTCAGTATTGACTTGGAAAAATATTATATACTAAATCACTAAAACAATTTTCTAGAAGAACTGGCTTTTGTTTTGGTGGTCTTCTACCAGAATAATAGCACAAGCCAACATTTTATGACAATAGCCTGATTTTTTTTTCTCTATTCATTTTTCTATTACATTTTGTTCCTAATGTAATTGTAGTTTTGCTATCAAAGTAGATTAATTTGTACTTCTGGCTCACTGGCAGAAGCACTGCATTACACCACACGTGAAACTCTCGGTCTGTGGGAGAGCACACATAAGGGTGTGCACAGCTGAGCTGTTTAAGAAGTGGCCCATTTGCCTGCTTATGATTTTAGTGAAAAATATGCCATCTTTAATTTGTTCTTGATTTCTCTCTCAAGCTGTTGTGCAAGCTCATATACCAGTTGCTCGTGATCTAAAGGCCCCTCTTCCCATTTTCAATCTTCCTGTGGACACCAGTCTGTTTCTCATCCTGCTGACACACTGCCTCATGCTCAAACTGTGTGCAGCAAGAAGGCTGTGGGTAGAGGAGGCAGAGCACAGGGACACTGCCAGAAACAGAAATCTCCAGTAGCATATGGCCTCAGCACCGGTGGGCAGGATCAGTAGCAGTTAGTGCTGCAGCTGCCACCTTATAACTGGATATTCTTCTGCAACAACTCTCCATTTCAGTAAATGATTAGAGTATTAAAGTCTGTGGAAGCCAGCAACAAAATTGCTGTATATACAATATACCCAAAATAGGCCATATGAGGCTTCAGATTTTAATTCTGTATCTTTTATTCTCTATTCTGATTGGACAGCAGAAATCTGATTTCTCCTGTTCCTGATTTTGGATACTTATGTACCTTTTTTCTAGCGGATTAACCCCATTCTCCATCTGGAGGCTTGGGATTGCACCATATTTTCTTTGCTTTTACAATCAGCTGGAAAATCTCCATCCCCGAATGGGGCTGTGTCCTTGGCTTTGACATTTGGTTTCTAGTCTCCACTAATAATCAGGGTTAATTCCTTTGCTTGTCACGATGATGTGTGGGTTTTGAATCACCCTAATTTGTAGAATGGTTCTGTCTCTACATCAGCCCCCCATTCTATGTCTGGCACTCCAGTAGCATCTCACTCTGAGCTGGGAATGTGAGAAGTACATACTAGAAAAGGTACCTCTCCAATTTGCTTTTCTCTCCTGTGGTGAGGATGAGAACATGCACAGGTGTTACCTGGTTTTATGTCTCCTATTCATCCAGAGTTCACCCTCTCTCATTATCATCCTCAAATCAGACTTTGACTTTTCAGGTAAAAACAGAGGGATATACTGACACCATCTTTTACTGTGTATATGGCTTTCTTTTCATAGGATCAGAGTGGTTTTAGTTGGAAGGGCCTTTAAAGACCATCTAGTTTCAACCCCCCTGCCATGGGGAGGGACACCTTCCACCAGACCAGGCTGCTCCAAGCCCCATCCAGTCTGGCCTGGAACTCTTTCAGGAATGGAGCTTTTCTCAGAAATATGTTCCAGTACCTCATCACCCTCACAATAATGATTTTTTTTTCCCTAATATCTAATCTAAGCCTACCTTTGTACTCTAGTTTGAAGCTACTGCCCCTGGTGCTATGACTATATGCCTTCAAGAAGTCCTTCTTCAGCTCTTTTGTAGGCTCCCTTCATGTATTAGAAAACGATACAAGTTCTCCCTGGAGCTTTCTCTTCCCCAGCCTAAACAGTCCTAACTTGCCCAGCCTGTCCTCACAGGAGAGGTGCTCCCTCTCTCTGATTATTTTTGTGGCCCTTCTCTGGAATCTCTCTGACAGGTCCACGTCTTTCTTGTGCTGCCCAGAGCCCCCACAGCTGACCTGCAGATTCTGGGCAAAATTTGTATGATCAAGCAGCAACCCAAAGTTATTAAGTCTCAAACTGCCATTTTCCCCTCAAATGTCCTTCATGTTTACAAACAAACACACATCCCATTACAGCAATTACCTTGGAATGGAGCAGACTTTGCCGCATTAGACATAAAGGAGAAATTGAAAGGTTAAAGATGTGAGTTTTAGAGAGCCAGAGATATTAGGGTAAATAATAGCTACAAATCACTTCAGTCTCTAAGAAGGAAGACAGACTGTGTTGCCCTTGCCAAGATGACCATTTAAAAAGCATAGCAAGAAAAAAGAGGGAGCTGTATCAGGGTAAACTGAGCAAAACAATATGGAAAGACATCTTTTAGGCCTCTTTTACAGGAGATCAGATGACTGATATCAGCTGATGTGTCACAGAGCTACTTGAAAAATGCAGTGGATGGTAGATCCTCCAGATCTCCTTTAGAGGCTTCTGCTTCCAAAGAGGACAGACATTACTCATTCAGCAACCCTAAAATAAATGAAATAGATGATAGACTTAAAGCAAGACATAATTCTCATATTAACTTGTGTTACTTTGTAAGAAGACTCCAGAACAGCTGTAAATTATTTTTAAAACCTTTTATTCTGACAGTACCCTCTCAGGGTATGTTCTTATAAACGAGGATAGGTGGATGCATGGCTTTCTGTAGAGGAGAGGGCAAACTGAGGCAGTGAGGTACCGCAGGAAATCCTGTGGATTGGGATATTTTATCTACAGAGAAATCACAAAAAGCTCACTTGCACTGTGGTCTGTGCAACCCAATGCACCTGACCGAGTGCTTTGAAAGCAGTTGAGACTTGCTAGAATAGACAGGCATAAAAATAACTGCTTAGATTCTCAGTGACCTTTTGGGAAGACCCTGAAAGAGGGATACATGGAAGCAAATCACTGACCCCAGTACGAAGTGCAGTCGTGTTGCCATTTAATATCTGGGTAAGGAATGGGAAAAGAACCCAGGGCTTGATAGTATTCATGGTGAATTATTACAGCTGAGGGATGACACAGAGAAGTATAGATATTTGGAGTTAGGAGATTTAATGTAATTATGCTGCAAAAGAGGTGACTCTTTTAGTATTTCTTACACATGTGAGAAATTATATACTTTACTGAAGATGGTAGATACCATATCTAAGGATGAAGTAAGAGAAGAGTGCAATTCCAGCCAAGTTAAATGACAGTTGATCTAGTTGGTGGCAACCATGGAATCAAGGGAGTGTCAGAAGGAAGAAAAAGGCCAAGGAACGGTATATTTTTTGACCAGTTTTGGACAGGAAAAGGCGTAGAGAGATGAGTGGGGAAGTGCCCCACAGCAATGGAGAAAGTAGGACATTTGTTAGTGCTTCATAAGAAAAGTCATACTGTGCTAGACAAAGTCTTGAATAAAATGTCAATTTTGCTTCCTCTTAGAAGCAATCTGCAGCATCCAGAATTGAGGTTAAGCATTTGGACTAATCACTTCGCAATATCCTACTGAGCTGGGAGAATTAAATTGGTGACCTGGGGAAGCTGGCTGGGAACATTAGTTTCTTTTACACAGTAGCAATACTGTGCTATAATATTTTTTTCCCCCTTCTCTTTTACCTCTTAATCTCAAATTTCCAATTTGTACTGGTCTGGAACAGCCTGCCATCAAGAACACCCTCTTTATGAAAGGGTTTGCACAGTTCCATTGTCTCTGGTGGACCATATCTTGCAGGAGCAAGACAGAATGGTTTTTCCCTGTCTTTGCTCCTACATGAAACACTCTAGAAATAAAGTTTTTGGTAAACTGTGCACCATCTAAAAATTTCTAGTTTAAATGGGAAAGAGTAAAACAGATTTGCTCCCTCATGCCTAGGGCCTAGGTAGGGCAGTGGCTGAGCACTAAACACATTGTACTTGAAGGAAGGGAACTGACCAAACAAGGAATTATTAGTGCTTTTGAAATGTTTAATAGCAAGATTTACATGTGTTTTCTACAAAGTTTAAGTGGGAGAAGGGACAAATGAATGCCTTGCCACAGATGAATTCAACAAGTCCCATCATGGTTTAAATATGCAAGGATAATGGGAAAAGACAAAAAAACCCAACTGTCAAGCCAGAGGTTTGAAGTAAAAGGGCTGCTCTGTCCAAAGGCAAAAATCTCACCTTTTTTTTTTTTCTTCTTTTTTTTTTTCCCCCGCTCTGATTGTTCACAGGGGTTTTATGTGATTGTTCATTTGTATATTCAATAAATAACAGAGTGCCTCCCCACACAGTGCCTCCAACACTGTCTGGGAGCCAGCAGGCAAGGCAACTTTCAACAGGCAAAGCAACAGGCAACTTTCCCAACAGGCAAGTGTGGTCATCAGAGCTGTGGCAGTTGGTAAATTGTCATATGTCTCTTTGGTCAGACATCCCTTTCCTTTGGCAACACAGGTTGAACAGATCAGAATTAGGTCCCCAGACATGCAGATTGTTCTTTCTCTTCTTACAGAGAAACATTTTAATTCCATAATCAATAGATCTAAATGGAGTGGTCTCTGGGTAAATTATTATGGATGAGCTGTGGCACTTAACTGTTTGAAACACAAGTTATCCAGGAGTGCTCCAGTTTTCTTTTGAGCAATGGCAGAACTGGCTTTTCTAACGCAGAAGGGAACATTTGCCTGAAGTTCAGGCTGGCTTTGAGTTTAAAAAGATCAGTTTATTTTCCATTCCAATTTCTGATTGGTAGTACTCCAAGCCTTCATATTGTTCTAGATACTGAGCTAACTGTTTGACCACTTACTGAATTAAGCTCTCCAAACATCTTGAGAAAAACCTCAGAACTGTTAGATTTACTGTTTTCCTTTGTCATCAGGTATTTGGTATTTTCTGTCATATAAACGAAAGTTTTAAGTTCCTGGCACCAGCAGGAACTTAAAAAGAGACAGAAAACAGCAACAGCCCTGTCAAAGACCTATTGTTTCTGGGACTCCCTCTTTATTGTCAGGTCCCTGAATATATGATGGAGGCCCAAAGGTGGATTTGTCCAGATTTGCTCAAGGTCAGCTGATATGAGAAGGCTGTTTAAGCAGTGCTATAACATTTACCCTTGTTCCTCACTAGCACTTAATACCATAGATTATAAATAGTGTCTTGCCCTGCGATCAGCCTGACATACAGCTGGGAACTCCCCAGGAGCTTATAGTTAAGATCTCTAAAAACCTCTGCTACAGAAAACTGAAATTATTGCCTCTGTGGTCAGGGGGAGAGGAGTTCACAGAGTGTCTACAGCTGTGTTGGATGGGCTTCTCATGACAAGTCCCAGTTCAGGGGACACTGGGGCCCCTCTCCTGGCAGGACACTGCCTATGTCCTGCCATGCTCCCTCTGAAATATGTGTCTCCTGCCCTGGCTTTTTACTAAGAAGATTTGCAAACCTGGTGGTGTTACAGTTGGGGCATACCTGGGACATACAAACTTGGTGCAGAACATTTCTCTGTCTGGGAGAGGTATGCAAGTAACTGGCTTTGGGCTCCAAATTTAGTTTTTGGTAGGTCCTCTTGCCTCCCTCACTTATGAATGGCAGGGGATTTCTGGGAATGGATATAGGGCAGGTGTTCTTCAGCTGGGGCAGTCCCGGCCTTTTCCCAGAACCATGTGAGAGCTGTGAAGGGAAAGGCAGCCTTTTCTCAGGGTAGAGCCTAGGCTGCAAGTCCCAGTGCCATCCCCACCAGTAGATGCCTGCTCTCAGCCCTGGGTTGCCCGTGCTTTCTACCTCACCTGCCTGGGCTTTAAGCATGTACAGAAACCTCCCACAAATCCCCATAGGTAGACAAGGTAGTTCCCCCATTCCAGAAAGATTTTCTTGCTCTGGCCACATAGCAACTCACTTCCTTGTACCTGGAGTCACAGTTCAATCCTGGTCCCTTATGAAGCCCGTAAAAAGTCATTTTTCAATTCCGTAGGTCACTACCTCATCTCTCACTGACACTCTACTGAACAGCTTTGGATAATTTAAACAAAGACATCTTTTATGGGAGTTAATATGCAGAAGAAAGCTAGCTATGCATGCAAATGCATTTTGGCCAGGCTCTCCCACCTTGTCCTGCTCCAGACTTTCTACTGAGAGAATCCTCAGCCAGCCAGCTGGTCTGCAGGCAGCAGGGACTGCCAAGATGTGCACTGGCTACATCCCATCATATGATACCTTTCATGGACTAGAAAACCCAGGAGGGCTAAGGCTCCTACCCCTTATGTGTCTGTGTGTCCTTTCTGCAGTGAGCACAGTTCTGGGGCATGCCCCAGGGGGATAGTCTGAGCTGTTCCCAAAAGTGGAACATTTGAAAATGGGTTCAAATTGGACCATGCTGTTTTGTAGAGACAGGCATCTCTGAGCTGTGCTATGAGAACCAGAGAAAGACACAATTTATTAGTTGTTTTTATTTATTCCTTATTTTCCTTTAGTAATACCTACATAGCTATGGGGACCAGGAGAACCCCAGGAAGGCATTCCAAAACAGGCTTCATGTGTCTGGGAAGGAGCAATTTGTACCAGTAACAGGGGAGACTTTTTAACTACAGATCTTGGGGGTTTGTCCTGAGACAGGAGGAGGTAGGCAGATCCCACTGCTGCTGCTGTGGGAGTAAGGAGTGCAGCATGGCTGGATTATCTGGAGGAGACCGGGTGGAATTTTCCTAAGAGTTAGGCAGCATAACACACCCGGACAGCAAATGACTGGAGGCAAATGATTCATTGTGCTAAGTACCATAAAGCCAAGAAAACAGATGTCTTGGCTGGACCGAGGACAGAACAACATATTGTATTAAGCAGATCTATCAATAGGATAATTAATATTTTGTTCAGATTGTTGTAAGGTTGGGGAGGTTTTTTTTGTCCTAAAACATTATAACTAGATAAAGCATAAAACCCTCCAGCAAGAATCACCGAAATCCTTTCTGAGACTAAAATAGTAAAAGCATAAAAAACAAGACTTTAAGTCTGAATATACAGAAATTATGACCCTGCCCTGTGCAGCTCATTCATACCCATACATTCCTATTGATACCACTGGGATTGCATGGATCTAAGTCAAATATACAGACCAGTGGTTTTGTATTGATGTACCAATGTACCACCAAAGGGCGAAATTTAAAGTTAATGCTGCTGACTGAAACAAGAGCCTCTTTTTTAACCTTGTGGGTAGAAAAAGTGTCATATGCCTAGGGAGGGTGTATAATATTTGTGCTGCTGGTTTTTCTCCAAAGCCAGACCAGCCTGCCTAGGGATATGGACATCATGTGCCCAGCAGACTTACAGGCCCACTAAAGGTTATGCCCTCTTGCCCTCTGCTAAACACCACCTCATTGGCACAGCAAGGTTTTCTGAAGAGGAAGCTGAAGGTTTCCTCTGAGTAGCACTGAGCATGGCAGTGTATTGCAGGGGCAAGCAAAGCTGTGCAGACATAGCCTAAGTTATCTGCAGGTGGCCAGTAAGGAGCCTGCTTGGCTCCTATCGCAGGAAGTGTTCATGAGGTGCTGTGGGGATATTTCTTCTGGGAAATGTGTTCAAGACAGACACAAGAATTTGTTGCAAACCAAATACCATTTACCCATTGGAAACTAGAGGGCGTGTTTTCTGTAGGTGTTTTTCCTAAGGAGCACAGCTGACTGAGAAAGCCAGTGGTATCCTGGTGTGTACCAGCAACAGTGTGGCCAGCAGGACCAGGGCAGGGATTTTCCCCCTGTATTTGGCACTGGTGAGGCCACACCTCAAGTCCTTTGTCCATTTCTGGGCCCCTCACCACAAAAAGGACATTGAAGTGTCAATGGAGAAGGGCAACAGTGCAGGTGAAGTGTCTGGAGGACAAACTCTGTGAGGAGCAGCTGAGGCAGCTGGGGTGTTTTAGCCTGGAGAAAAGGAGGCTCAGGGAGACCTTATCGCTCTCTACAGCTGCCTGAAAGGAGGCTGTAGCCAGGTGAGGATTGTCCCCTTCTCCCATGCAACCAGTGCCAGGACAAGAGGAAATGGCCTCAAGTTTCAGCAGAAGAGGTTCTGATTGGATATTAGGAAAAACAGGCTGCCCAAGGAAGTGGCTGAGTCACCATCCCTGGAGGTATTTGAAAGACATGTAGGTGTGTCACTTAGGGATGAGGTCATGTGGTGGACTTGGCAGTGCTGGGTTAACTGTTGGACTTGATGCTCTCATAGATCTTTTCCAAGCTAAACAATTCTATGATTCTATAACTTTATTAATATCCTATGGAATTCCTGAAAACCTTCATTTCTGGGGTCCGACCATATGCTTAAGTTCTTTGTTCCAGAACTTTCCCTCCTACTCTAGTGGCCACCTATGCAGTCAAGGTACAGATCTGTCTTGGATGGGCCACCAAAGCCTTTTTTCACTCCTTTGAAACTACCAGGTATTCTCAAAATGCTGGGACACTAGAGGTTTTGGTTGTACACATGAAGTTCTTGAGGCAGTTTCCTAAGCAGAGAGCCATTGTGAAATGACCCGTGTGATCCCATAGACAATACCTATCACTCATGTCATTACCTCTTGCTGACCAAATCAGAAAGACTTTCTCTAAGGAAAGAAGTGCATGCTTCCCACTTTATTTTAAAGCAGCAAGCAGTGACAAAGTGCCCCATATTGTGAATATGTTCCACATATTCTAACAAGAATAGAAATGCAAGCCTGTGAAGCTTGCTTTTGTCTTGAGTAGATAGTTACTTTAATTGCACATCGCGTCTTGACTCCAGTCCTCTCCTTTCTGCTCATGCTGATCCATTACTCCATAGCTGGCAGGTCTGTCTGATCACAGGCATGATGGCTATGCTCTGTCTCCAGTCAGGAGCTCCAGTCAAGTAACTATAGTGATAACAATCTTAAAATAATAAAAATAAAAGGAAGAAATGCAGATGATCAAGTTTTTGGGGTGTGGGTGGGGGAGGTAATGACGGCTAAAGAAGACTGCATTAATCACCCTCCGTAATACTCCCATAAGTATCTTGCCAAGACATTAATTTTAATCTTTACAAGTTGAACGATTGCTGCAGGGTGCATTTAACTTTTCACCTCTGATGGAGCAGCCCACTCTGGGAGTTAAACATCTCCCGATTTACCTCTTCTGTGGAAACGTTCTCCACTTCATGTGTGCAGTGCACTATGTAGTCTGCTGAGAAAAAAATAAAAAAAGAGGGGGAAAAAAGTCACTGTTAGTACCATGAGTTGTTTTCTTTTCTGAAAACAACTTCTGAAAGGGAATCTTTGCGCCTTTCATGACTCAATGTGTTTTATGAATCCTGTCCTCTTGACAGAGCATTCAGGTTTCAACAAAGGAGCTGCAGCTCTCACCAAACAAGGGCAACTTGTTTTAAAGCCTTCTCTGTCCTGAAGAAGCGTGTCTCTTGTGACTGCCACAAGATATGCCAAATTGGGTTAACTGCTGTCTTGTTATTATCGTAAACTGCACTGTCTGATAATAGGCCTGGTTGAGATAAGCCAGTCTGCTGAACAGGCATAACGCTGTGAAATCCCACTCTGGGACAGATTATAGCAAAGCAGGGCATTCCTTCAAATGAAAGTCTCCAGATGGAATATTGGCAGCTGTAGGGAATTTGACTGGCAATACCCAAGATGGTCTGATCATCAGCATCGTATGACATCGTTTTCTGCCTTTCTGAAGGGATCCTGAACATGGCTGTCAACCCTTCTCTTGAGAGGTAAGGCAAGTAGTTACCGTCAGTATTTGGAAAATTAGGATCTGCCAATGGCAAGCCACTTTACTTGCCTTTCAGGCTGACCAAAGTGCAGACACAATGCAGACACTCATGTTCCTGAGGCCCAAAATAGTGCACAGATTTTGGGTTAGGATTAGTATCACTCTGCTGCACGCTACAGCTAATGCATGTGGGGAGCTGATCCTTGTTTCTGCTTTCTCTCTCAGCCCTCATTTGGGCTGAGCATTCAGAATTGCTTTGCTGCCATTTGAGATGGTTAGGGAGGAGATCAGGTTTCTGAGACAGCTCATTCAGGTTTGTATAATCTCTGCCACTTGCCTCTGAAAATTCTTCTGGAATACGTGGGCCTCAAAATATGGAGCAGCACATGTCGAGAGTGGCAACTTGAATGGATTTGGGATAAAGAATATGTGAGGGCCAGGACCAACTTCTTCCATTCGTGTTTAAAATCCATTCTATCTGTGACAAGATGGACTATTCTTTAAAAAAAAACAACCCAAACCCCCTTCAAAGACAGCAATAAGAAAAGGCAACCTGAGCCACAAACCTATGTAATTTTTTTTGTATTTAGGGAATAAATAATTGTTCCCAGTAGGACCTGTCATATTACTGAGGAAACTATTCCTGTCCACTGGACTGCCTTTCCTTGTGTCCTTTGTGGTGAGTGGGAAAAAGATGCAGAGCAGCATTACACTCCTCTCTGTGCCAACAGATGCTTCCCTGGTTGTTGTGGTAATGGGTGGATGGAAGCCATTCAGGTTCCTTTTTTGTTCAGACCTCCATCAGGTGGTCTTCTCTCACCTTTGAAGCCTACCTGGGTACCTGCCGAGATTCTTGAGCAAAAAAACCAAAACCCAAATGCTTAATAGTTTTACCACTGCGTGCGAGGATCTGGCTCCTCTTGAAGCGGTGGGCGTAGCAGAGTACAGGCTAAATGGACTGCAGCATATTGCTGGTGTGTACTAGCAGGGTACACCTGCACCTCCCCTGTGCCGAGTTCCTCACTGCCTTCCATCCTGTCTGTGACACTGAGATGCCTGGAGTAGGTTGTGAAGGTGATGGAGAGCTGTTTTGTGCCCCTGGTGGTCTCAGGTTCCTGACCAGCAGCCATGCAGGTGGTCAGCACAGCTGGAAACGTCTTGCATTAGTTCCCATCTTCATATGGTGCTTCTTCTTTAGCTGCCTGAGGCAGCTGCTAGTCCTGATGCCCAGAAAGTCTGTCTATGCTGCCGTCCATGCATCTTGTTTCCCTTGTGCAATTGTTCTGCTGCAGTTAGACTCACCTGTGGTCTAAACTAAACTATTCTTCTTCTCAGGCACCAGATTCTGGGTGCTAAAATACCTCTGGACTAGCTGTGAACAAGTAAGCTTCTAGCTGGTAATCAGGGGCTTCTTTCCATACAAGACATCATTGTAAAAGATTAAATTTCCACTTGCTCTGCTGCAGCAGGAAGGCTCCAGCCCATTGCATTTTTTATGCATTAAACCAATGATAAACCCAATATACTTTGGCATATGAAAATCTGTGAATGGGAATGTTCTTGCTGCTCCAATTCAATAAGGAATAAATTCAGATCATTCTCTTTCCAGGGAACAGGGGATTTTACTCTTCTTTACTGTCTTTATTTAGAAAGAAGCACATAATTTTCAAGGTCTATGTGGAGATAAACTGCAGCGTAAATAAGAGATAGGAAAAACGTTGGGAGAAGGCACTGCTTGGCTGGGAAGCTGGAACAGAAGAGTGAGACAACTCACTCACCCAAGTGTGTTTGGGTGCACACACAGGTGTGCTTGTTAATGCTACACATAGGTTGGTTCTCTATCCCTTCACCCATAAATAAGTCAGAGATTTTGCTTGTGCTGTGTGCAGACATTGTGCCTGGTGTCTTGTTGCCATCTAGCCTGTGAGAGCTTTACTGAGGACCTAAGTAGGGATGATTAGGGCTGGTTTGTGATGAATATGGCCAAGGTGGAGTGCCACTCAGCATCACTGCTGCCAGCATGGTTAAGGGCAGTGGGCGCAGGATGCACAGTAGTGGTGTCAGAAATGGGGGAAGACTAATAACTTCCACAGCTTGAAAATATCAGCTTGCTGCTGAGGCACTGCTGATTTGCTGGTGTAAGAGGGCTGTGCTCATTCTGTGCAGTGGGACAGTGTGTAGTGTGGAAGACTGCACACGAACAGCAACGCCTCCTTCTGAACCTGCCTGACTCATTCCTCATCTGGAGCTCGACCCCCGGCACTCAGCAGCACCCCAGGAAGACATGTCCCCAGGCAACCTGCAAACAGCACCTTGCAGGCACAAAAAACATGATTTGCAACATCAAATGGGCAAACTTCTGTCTGCTGGATAGACCCTTTCTGACCTGCTCACTAGGGGGTATTTTCTTCTTTGTGTGAGCACACTGCTCACATACTATTAATAGGAATGGCATGGTTTTGCACCAAGAGAGTAGCACACCCCTAAGGAAATTAAAAAATTGCAAATGGCCTTTAAAGCTTTCACTGAATCACCAGTGTAACTTCCAGAATTCCAATAGTCTCTGAAAGCTTGGAAAAAAAATTATGTACTGAAAGTCCTTAGAAACAGCCCTCAGGATAGGTTCCCAAGATTCAGAGTTTGGGATTTGGGCTTTGGGTTTTTTTGCTTGGTGTGATGCCATACTGTGATTGTTGAAAATCAGGTCTGCAACAGGAGGTTTGGTCTAGGTTTTGTTTGACTTCACACTCCACCTGGAAAAGTAGGCTGAAAGAATTTTGAAATAGGAAAGCCTCAGTCCTTCAGAGTTGACTTCAGTATATGTTGTCCAGAGGTTGTGGAAGTGTCATGTAGTTTACTTACAAAAATAATAAGATTTCTAGAATAGGGCCAACCAGAGGATCTTAAATCAGTTTGCATTCTCCTCTTTAATAGATGTCCATCTTCCTGTTCAAGCTTGTTCATATTTTATCTGTAAAAGCAGCAATTCACTAGTCAAGAGACATAACAACATTCTGAATTCTCTAAATAGGCTAAACTAGAGTTAATACAGGAGACTCTTCCCTCTCCCTCCTCTCCCTATCCCTGCAGCAAGGCTGGTAGCTCAGCCTCAGGACCTGTAGTAGATGAACAGAGGAAACCTGCTGGTTTTGGCTGAACGTGACTCCTAAAAAGCCAATCCAAAGTTACAGTCAAACAAAATACACAACCAAGTGCGTGTTTAAATATTTTACTTCAAGATCTCCAGGCTGATATGTTCCCATCTCCCAGCAGCACCTCCACACAGTGTAGAGCGATGCACTGTGGGCCAGGTCAGGTAACAGCACTCATCTCTCCAAACACAACAGGGTGTTTGGAGAGATGAGTGCTGTTAGTTCTGGTGCAGCACCACGTGTGCACGTCTGTGCCTTAGCACAGCCAGCCTGGTCACTGCTGATTTCCCCCATGACAGCTTGCAGCCCTGAGGTGAGAGGTGTCAGAACACCACCCTGAGCTCCGTGACCTCTTGGCCTGAAGCCATCTCTCAGGGAAACACTGCAACTCCAGGAAGGCACTGTACTGGGGTGGAGGAAAGGTTTATACAGGTTTTGCCTGCTTTTCCATGACAGTCAGTGGTGGGACATCTCCTGTGTTTTGATATGACAATTATTGCCCATTTTGATCAGGACATATTTTCAGCTGTTGGCATTTATGTCTTTCTCCCAAAGCTCTCTTGGATGCACAGTGAGGGAGGTTCCAAAATTCATTAAGGAAACATTTGTTTGTTGGTCGTCTGCTGCATGTGAAAGCTACAAACTAAAATCTGTGCTAAGAGCATCAAATTTATAAGCATTTTCAAGTTAGCCTCATGAGTCTGACTCATGAGGTCTAAATATTTGCGGCTGGCAATGTATATAAGCCTCTTTCTCTGCCCTCCAGCTCTTCCTTTCACTCCCTCTCCAGCTCCAGTTTAACAGCTGCCTTAGGAATTTACCACTTGGGCTCTCTCTTGTTACTGCCATCAGAGTTAGCTGGACTTTTTGTTGTGGAGGGGAGGGTGGTAGTAGTCTCGTTACAAATTTCCATAGCTATTTTAAAGGTGCATGAATTGCCAATAAACCAATAGCTGCTGATTTTTGAGTTGCTGACTTGTCTTCATGTTCATAAGCAGGAACACACACTGCCTCAAATTTTCCAATTCTGTTTTTCATGCTCTTATCCTCTGATGTGGATAGGGGCCCCACCATAACTCAATTTAATTTGAAGCAGCCGGTGCATTAGGACTGGAAACCTGACCACTGAGTCAATTACATTCAGAACATTTTAAAGTCATGCTTTGTCCTGGTACTAACCTCCACAATGGCTTCGTGCTACACACTGGCAAGATGCAGCAGGCAATGAGAGTAAACATAATGCATTTTTTACAGATTAGATATGCTTTGTAGCAAAATTTAGGTCAGATCCTGACCTTAACAGAATCTGATCTAACTCAATGGTTTTTCAAGGAATCCTTCTGAAATTATTTGTCTAAAATTTTTTTGTTGTTGTTGGGTTTTTGTTTTGTTTGTTTGTTTTTATGAGCAGTACTTTAGGCCCCAGAAGGACCTTCTTGTTCACAGGAAGTGCAGCTCATGTCAGCACAGGAGATCTGTGCAAATGCACTGGGCCATGAGAAATGGCTTGAGAGGGAGCAAGTCAGTGGTCTTTCTGTGCACAAGGTGAATTAAACAAAATATCTGTGAAAGTAATAAAGAAAACATTCTAATAAATTGGAAGAAATCCATTTTATTTGACCATATTCTAATTTATCTTATGTGAACTTGATGTCAATAAGAATACATGATACACATTTCTAGTTTTGAAAAATTTTTTGTACCTCTTGAAAAAACAAGGTTGAAACCATTGTAAAAGATGAAAAAAAGCCAACATAAAATTAATGTCAACATAGTACTTTTTCACACAGGACGTGGAGAGAACTTGTTGCCACAGGATGTATTATGGTCCAGATACATAAAAGGTAAAAAACCCCAACCCCCTGTTAAGGTACAAGAACTTTCCAGTGTGTTTCTTGATGGCCTGGGTGTTATCTCTGGCTCAGGAAGTCATGGCTGGACTGTGGGTAAAAAGCTCAAAGAGAATAATATCTCCCCTTGACAGCTGCCAATAGCCACAAGCAGAATGGGTACTGTGATAGATGGACCTCTATTATAAGAATGAATACTTTATATTCTCATAAAAAAAAAAATGGAAGTTCTGATGGAAAGTTCCTTTATGCCTTGTGGTAAACTTTAATAGTACTAGAGCCAAGTATTTTATTTTTAAAACATTATTACACCTGTTTTTGAATATTTAAAATGAATTTTCAGAAAAATATACAGCAGTGATTTTTATAATAATACAAAATTCAGCTGTCAAACTCAAGTTTATCAAACTTGAAAATCAAAGTGCACATTCGTGGTTGTGTTTCTTAAACTGTTTGAACTAAATTTTTCCTGCAAAAGAATAAGATGGAAGTTTTTTGTTTGTTTGTTTGTTTATGTTTTTCTTGAGGAAACTCTTCAAACTTTGAAAACTTTTGGGGTGCCGGTCGGAAAGCCACTAAATGTTCAGCTAGTTTTACTCCATAGACACACCATGTCATGACCTCTTTGAAGAGAGTTCTTGCATGTCAGTGTGGATTAGCCCAAACTCTGTGTTATCCTGATTAGTATCATAAAGGACTATTCCTTCTCTTTCCCTCTAATGACCTATTTAGACTTGTTTCCCCTGGACCCAAAATTGCACCCTCCTCTTCAGCTTCTGCAGGAATTAAAGACTTAAGTGGGGTGATATTAGACTTGAATGGCCTTTTACCTGAAGAAGTGAAGGGGTGATTTTCCTAAGTGATTTTTAGTATGACACAGTTCCTTCTAAGGGATGGGAATCCCTTTAGGTTCTGGCACAGTTAGGTTCCCTTTGGCATAAGTCTGTAGCAGAGATTACCAAAGGTAAGTGTAAAATTACACTATTGCCTCATTGGCAGATGAATAAAGGTAAGTTAGCTTGGCATCCTTTTCTGTTTTTCAATAATCTTTGCTGAACTTAATTACCTGTAAATTATATGACCCCAGGGCAGGTTGGACAATAGAGAGAAAACAAGGAAATACACATAAATTTCTCTGTTAGCAATCACAATAGTGATCAAGCAGCCTGATCAATTTCACCTTGTCATCAGGAAGCAGCTGGCATTCTAAATTCTCCAGTCTGTTTTTATCTTGTCTCTGTGACTCAGACCCACTGCATAGCTTTTCCATTCAGACATTGACAATAAGGACTGAATAATCCTTATTCAGACCTGGGGAGCACAAAGAATAGGAGTTGTGTGCCACACTCAGCACTTCATGGAGATGATTGGGGAAGGACCTTCTCCAAATTTAAAAGAAAAGCAAATGTGCTGCTTGGGGACATGGTTTAGTGGTGGACTTGGCGGTGTTGGGCTAACTATTGGGTTCAGTGGTCTTAGAGGTCTTTTCCAACCTAAATGATTCTATGGTTCTAATGATGTTGGGCAGTGGTGTGGCAGTCACTGATGACACAGTGGGGCACAGCAGGAGACAGAAGCTGATTTGCTGGCTCCTTGCTGCTGGCAAAATACCATCCAGATCTCCTTTCTGTATGGGATGCCCCAAACTCTAGTGGAGGAACATATCCTCCCCCACCACTAGTATAAATTCGCTCCATGTTTGCTGTACCCATTCCCTGCTGAATCAGAGCTGTGAGATTTGCCACAGTATTTCACACCATAAAACCTGAGGCATCGGTCTGATTTGCAGGTCTCGAATAATCAATTCTAAACAATAGAGCATTAAATATTCACAGAGACCATGATGGTGTGACTGTAGTTATGGCTGCCCTTTGGCCAGAGGAGAGCATCACTCAGCTGGCACCTACTGATGAGCTCTGTGCACTGCATTCCTTCCTTTTCCTCCATGCAGTCTCTGCTGGTGCCATCTGCCAGCCCTAGGGCTGTGCTCCTCTAGGAAATGCTTGTTTCTGAACCTTCAGCCTCACCTCACCACTTCAGGAAGGCACTGGGCGCTGGAAGAGTTTGGGAAAAAAAAAATAAAATCACTGCTTCGAAGTGTTGTCAATGATGAGATGAATGCTCAGCTCTACCTCAGCAGATCAGTCCAGTGGTTTGCACCTGGAGAATGAGCCCACACCTCCCTGCTGTACATCATGCCCCTGGAGGTGATGGTGTTGCAGTTTATGGGCGCTCACCTGGGGTACCTCTCATGTCGGGGACCTGCCTCAAGGCAGGGAGTTTTTTAAATCTTTTAGCTCTATGAAGCATCTCCGCTCTTACATTATCAAGAAGGCCACATTTTTTTCAGTAGTCTCCAGACGAGCAGTCCAGACGAAGAGCTGAGAAGGGAGGACAAGGCTGTGGCATGGTAGGAAGTCCAGATGCAGAGATGGCTGGGGTTCACTCCAACACAATCAGCTAGCTGTTGCTGGGCCATCCCACACTGCCTCTCTCTGTTTTATGCTCATGTCATGTACACCAGCAGCATTTTGGCACTGTCTCTGCTCCCAGCAGTAGCCAGGGGCTCAATGTGGTCCCCCTGCACCTGCAGCACCCAAGGCAGGTGGCTGCCTTTGGCAGGGAGTAGTGGCATCCTCAAATATCTGGTTTCCTTCCAGGGTGGGCCCCTTTTCATTGACATGAGGACACTGTGCCCTTGACCAACATTTATTTTAAAATTTGTTTAAAGAAACTAGCCATGTCCTTCATGTCTATCTGGCCCCGGGTTCCCCAAAAAAAAAAAAAAAAAAAAAAGGTGGGACAAAAGCAGTGTTGATGAATTTCTTCCTCAACATCCTTAAAGACCTTGTCTTTTTGACAAATGAACTTCTTGCAGCAGAAAAGAACTATGATATAGTGTGAGGAGGAGTGGAGTGAGTAGCCAGAGGTGAAAGCACAGGGCTCAAAAAGAATACATTTGTACTATTGAAATAAAGGGCAGACTGTTTATGGAAAACAGCCATGGAAACCCAGCAAGAATGTGGAGAACCAGATGCTGGGCCTGCTGTTTCTCCATGCCAGCCTGGGAGAACATGACAGCTGGAGCAACAGCTTTGCAGGGAGCCTGCTGGGGTCTGTGGGCTGATGCAAAACATCTTCACTCACTGGTGTCATCACAGTTTGCCCCACTTGAAGATCAAATGTCCTGAATCATTGCAGAGTAGAGCCTTGACACTGACAACTTTATCCTTGTGGTTTGCTGTACATAGTATCACACCCAGTGAACTGAGTTGACGCCAGGTTGACTTCAGGGGGATGTCCCTCCTTTTCCAGGAGCATAGGTCTGATGAGGCAGTCAGGGGAGAATTAGTCCAGCTCTAACCAATGATTAGACTGCTTCAGGATACACAAGGCAAGGGACTGGCCCTATTTTTCAATGTGTCTCTACCTTACTGGCACTTCTTTTCCTTAATTCTATCTTCTCTTTAAGCATGATCATCCTGAGCAGTCATACACATGAATAAGATGACAATATCATGCAGTTTGCTTTGAGATTACCACAACAGAAAGCACTCTGTAGCCTTTCTTTACTTATTAGAAATGGTAGAATTTCTAAATTTCAGTCATTTGGAGGGTTTGTTTGGAATTGTTTTCCTCCTCTTCCATTCCTTCTTTTTCAATAAATCTAAAGGTACACTGCCACAAGACAACACAAAAGAACTTCACGAGGACACGGTGATGAGCAAAGCAGGAAAAGCCCCAGTTTATTTACAAAACTCAATTTTATACATTTCCAAAGGTGCCTGTGGATTGGAGGATGAAATCCCACCTCCCAAACCACATTGGTCAAGACAACTGTCAATCAACTTTCTCCACCCATCTAAAAACATGTAAACAACGAAGGACAGTTAGGAAAACAAAGCTGTTGTTTATGGTTAAAAATGTGGGAAAGTAAAAATTCTGACTCCAAATCAGAAGGCCTAGAAAAATCCTCAAAACCAGGGTGATAGTTCACAAGGATCTTTATTTCTGATTGTGGAATACAGTAGTTCTTGCAATATCCCAAAGTATTGCTACGACCTGTGGGCACTCTGGGAGGCACAGGAATGCCAGATGGTTTATGTTATATTTTCAAACCCAAGTGTCCTTAAACATAGATACCTTGTCTCTTCAGAACACAAACAGAAAGCTTGACCTTTATGTGCAGCCAGAGGTCAGTGTTTGAAGCGTGCAGACGTGCAAACACACCTTCTCTGAGGTGTGCAGGAGCCTACAGCTGTCAGGACACCTGGGAATTACTGGCCTGTCAGCCTGACCTCTGCACCCGGGGACACCAGAACAGATCCTCCTAGAAGCTGTGCTAAGGCACGTGGAGAACAGGGAGCTGCACCAAGGGCAAGTCCAGCCTGACCAGCCCTAGTGGCCTTCAAGGACAGGGTGATAGATCAGTGCACAAGAAAAGGCCTAGAGATGCCATTTATCAAATAAAGCCTTGTTTTGTTGTGTGGACTGTTAGATGGATAAGAAACTGGCTGAGTGGCTGCACCTAATGGTAATGGTAATTACCATTACCAAAAGAGTAATGGTCAGTGGCTCAGAGTCCCTCCAGAGGGGCATCAGTAACCCTCAGGGGTCTGCATGTTGAACAGTACTGTTTAATATCCTTATTAATGACACAGAGTGATCAAGTGTACCCTCAGCTAATCTACAGCTGGACTTTGTGCAAGAGAATGTAGTGACAGGACAAAAGGGAATTGCTTCAAACTAAACAAGAGAGTAGGTTTAGATTAGATATTAGGAAAAAATTCTTTACTTATGAGGGTGGTAAAGCCCTGGAAGAGGTTGCCCAGGGAAGTTGTGGATGCCCCACCCTGGAAGTGTTCAAGGCGTGGCTGGATGGAGCTCTTGGGANTGACCTCTGCACCCGGGGACACCAGAACAGATCCTCCTAGAAGCTGTGCTAAGGCACGTGGAGAACAGGGAGCTGCACCAAGGGCAAGTCCAGCCTGACCAGCCCTAGTGGCCTTCAAGGACAGGGTGATAGATCAGTGCACAAGAAAAGGCCTAGAGATGCCATTTATCAAATAAAGCCTTGTTTTGTTGTGTGGACTGTTAGATGGATAAGAAACTGGCTGAGTGGCTGCACCTAATGGTAATGGTAATTACCATTACCAAAAGAGTAATGGTCAGTGGCTCAGAGTCCCTCCAGAGGGGCATCAGTAACCCTCAGGGGTCTGCATGTTGAACAGTACTGTTTAATATCCTTATTAATGACACAGAGTGATCAAGTGTACCCTCAGCTAATCTACAGCTGGACTTTGTGCAAGAGAATGTAGTGACAGGACAAAAGGGAATTGCTTCAAACTAAACAAGAGAGTAGGTTTAGATTAGATATTAGGAAAAAATTCTTTACTTATGAGGGTGGTAAAGCCCTGGAAGAGGTTGCCCAGGGAAGTTGTGGATGCCCCACCCTGGAAGTGTTCAAGGCGTGGCTGGATGGAGCTCTTGGGAACCTGGACCAGTGGAAAGTGTCCCTGTTCATGGCAGGGGGCTTGGAACTACTTGATCTTTAGGAACCATTCCAATCCAAACCATTCTATGATTCTATGATATTGCTCTATCATGGTACCCTCCTTACCCAGGCAGGCAATTGACAGGCTGCTCTAGATGTCCTGAGGTGTTTTGCTTTGGCTTCAAAATGGGTGTAGATCTATACCTATTTCACCTAAACAGAGCATTAAAGCCACACTGTTCTGTTAATTTGATAAACCCATTAGAGTGGTGATGGAGTGAAAGAGCAAGCTCTACCTGAACCAAAAATAATTTATCCATCAAATATTTAATACTCTTTCTTACCAGGAGGAAGGTGAATAATTGTATTCTGTGGGAGTTTTGCAAGCATTGTACCTACCATTCACAAGAGAACAGCAGGAAAGTTTGGTTCTTTCAATACATATTCTTCCTGCTTGAGTTGAGGCACAACAAACTCAACAGAGCAGAGGTGGTTGGCAGCGTGGGGTGACACAGTCCAAGTCCTTTCCTGGAAGTGGGTCTGAGAACAGCTATAAACTTTATGCCATGATATTTGGTTTCAAAATAAACCCAGACAGCGTGTGCTAAGTTACAGGGAGGTGTTGAAAAGCCAATGGCAACATCTGGGCCCTTAAGAAGCATCATTTGTTGATTGAGACCTTGCAAACTCTCCTATGATGCGCAGTCTGTGAGCTGGGGTCTGCAGTCCACTCTAGATGATATGCATGTGTATAACAGAAGAAGACATCACTCAGTGCCCTGCTGGCCCCAGGGCTCTGTCAGCCTGTGCTGCCAGAGAGAAGCTGAAGGCTCTCTGCTGCTTTGCAAGGCAGGACTGCACTGCCTTTGGGAAGAGGTGCTTTGCCTGTGCACCACCTAAGTACAGCTCTGTCAGCAGGAAATCATCAGGGACCACTGCTGCTGGTCACTGCTGCTGCAAGCCTTGTCCCTGAGCCTGCTGCAGGTTCTCCTTCCCCAAACCCCGTCCCTGAGGGCTCCATCACATGAAAGCGCCTGAAACTTCAGGCTAAAAGCAGCTGGGGCAAGGCTAAAGGCTCACTGTTGGAAGTGTAACAGCACCCTCCATTGCATACTTAGCACCATCTTTTTGTACCTTGCCTTGAGTCCTCAAGAGGATTTTGCAGCTTCAGCATGCTCATTTTTTGGTACTCAGCTGTCATAAAGAATGAAAAGTGATGAATATTTTTGTTTAAACTAGTCTCAGATCAAGGAAAAAAAACCAAATAGAGCCCATCTTGGGAGTGAAAAGTTCTAGCATAGTACTTAATATGTGAAACACATATGCAGTCCTGCTGAAAGCAAATAAAACTTATTTGCTTACTTACTAAAAGCTTTCCAGAAGCTCATGTAGCTGATCTGCCCAGGTACACCATGCAGTGGGAATTTCTCATGTGTCAAGAATTAAGCAGTGTGCACTGTCTTTTGGTGGATTAGGGTCCATGTGTTCTGTTCAGAGGAAAGGGTTCCAGAAACAGCTTGCACAAATGTTCTATGTAATACTGTCACTTACATTTTCTGGGTAACTGCCTATGTGGATGCTTGGGCCTTATGCATAGGCAATAGATACATTTTTTTGGATACTACCTTAAAATGGGCCTTCAAGTGGAACTCTATTTTCCTTATGTTATAAGTCTGTTTCTGGAGCAACAGCCTTGATTAGTCAAAGCATGATATGGAACAAACAGTAGCAGGACATTGAAAAGTACTTTTAAGGGGTTAAAATAATATCATGAAGTAGAATGAGATATCCGTGAATAACAATGAATGTCTCCTTGGACTATTTTCCATTTTTCATTTCATAAAATGAACCTGAATTTTCAGTGATTTCTTTCATTCTACTCTTAGAAGGTATCCAAAATTCCCTATTAAGTCCCTTAATAGGGACTTCCCTTAGGCCCCTGAAAGTCCTTACAGGGCATCATTCAAACATTGTACCTTCCTTATTTGCCAGAATGACAGCTTTTTCACTGTGGCACAGATCCTGGCTCAGTGTGCTGTTTGTGCTGTTCACAATGTGTCAGTTTTGAAGCACCTATAAATGCTGTAGGCCATATTCAGTCATTGTGCAAATCAAAGAAAAATTGTATGAATCGAATTTAAACTTTAATTTAGCATACGTCCTGTAGAAAAACATAAGCATTTGGAAGATTTATAGGGTTGAAATGTTTGGGATCACAGGCGGCTGAGAGCTCTGGTTGTGCTCAGAACTGCCTTGGGCTTCACTGCGCTGCAGGAATGCTTTATGGGTGGGAGCCTCTCCCTTTGGGATGTGGTCAGGAATGACAGTCACTGCCTTATGCTGTGGCTGGACATTGGAAACAGTCTGTCTAGGGGTGTGCCTGCTCTAGCTCCCCCCCAGTGAGTGTAGTTGGGGTGATCTTTTCTTCCCAGACAATTGCAAAAAGACCATGGCTGAGGCTGAGCAAATTGTTCTGCTCTGGGGATTTCTGAGGCCTCAGTTTTATCAGCAATGGGAGGAAAAAGCATGTTATCATCTCAAATGACATAAAGCACTTGAGTTAATTTGAAAAATGTTCAAGCCTCTACCTTTTCTTATCTTGCAGCTCCTTCTGCCCATATTTTATTGTCTGCATTGTGCAGACACGCTAGAATTAAAAGAGAAAAATAATTAATTAGTGTAACAGCATGGATCTTACTTAAATCCAGGTGGCTGGAAGCTAAGTAGGAAACTGTGTTTGAGGTACTTGTGGTTTTGCCTAAATCGGGTGGCAAATGGGAGACTTCAGATCAGAGGGGCCAGGCCTTCATCATAATGCTTTTTGTGGTGCAAATCAGCTTTGTGACATCGGTTCTTCTCTCTGCTGGAAAGCTGGAGATGTGGTCCACTCTCCTCAGGGGCAGAGATGAGTGATAAAGAAAGGAAAAGGGGAAACTGAAGACACAGCCATGCTGAAGTCACTGCAGCAGGCTGGAATTCCACACAGATCTGCAAGGAGGCCCATGAGGTCCCCAGCTGTGGTGCAGGCAAGGCAAGATGCCTGCTGAGGACATCAGCCTCCCTTGAGCCTGATGAGCCACCTCATGGGCCACCTTCCACATTACTTTGAAACACTGAGGTCCACTGGAATGTGGCCCTTCTTTCTCTCAATGCACCTGGGATTACCCCCATGGAGCAAAATGTGTGTGCAGCACTGAGTATTCAGCTGTAACCAAGGTTACATAAAAATCCTTTTCTATTAAAAGACAGAAATGCAGCTTATGACCTTTTCCTTTCCCCAGAAGAGCAAGCTGAGTTATTAATTTTAGGTGAAAATATTCCTTATCTACGGCTAATTGGGGATTGGGAAAAAGAAAGCACATGTGGGAGGCACCAAAGCCTGTGTTCAGCAAGGGCAAAGCCACTCATTTCTCACAGATGAGGATGAAGGTAGAAGTGAACTTGCTTTTGATGTTGAGAAGAGCTGAAGACAGCAAAGATAGTTAAAATTAATAATTTCTGCTGCTTGGTACTGATTTTAAGGGTAATAATTCCTGTTTTTTTTCAGCCTGGCAATTATCCATAAAGCCAATATGATTTTGTCTTGTATTATAAACAAGCTCTTTTATTCTTTTATGAGCAGGCAGACACAAATATTAACAAACATAGCTGATCTGTTGGAGAGATTATTACCAATAGGTCTGGAGTCTTGTGTGAGTAACAGAGTAGTTGCAAATGACAAAAGAAAACCCCCAGCAAATCAGAACTAGATAATTATTTCTTCCAGCATTTACATGAAAGTGGATTAATTGTGCCACTTGCACACAGTGCAAGAACTAGAGACCAGCTGCAGGAAACATTCTCTTCTTTAGTTCTTTTTAGAATATTAACATTTTAGCATTTCATTTCCTAAATTCTCAAGTACATATTAAATCTTGTGAAGATTATAATCATCAGTCCCAGAAGTCTTTATTTTGAATACTCAGCTTTTAGGTATACAGAGCCAGATTTTTGTAGATACTTCTGTACTGTATTTTGGACATGAGTCTGAGCTTGCTAGCTTAGACAGAAAACAGTTGTGGGTGCTAGAAGACTTTGGGGGAGAATGGATGGAAAAGAGTTGAAGAAGGTTATGATCTCACCTTCTGTTGGCACAGCCCTAGGTGTGTTTGTGTCTGGCTTGGTACACCCCGCTAAAGTTTGATGCATTACTGGCCAACAAGGAAGAAAGTAGTTCTCTTTTGGAAGGAATGTGCCGTAGGGATAGATGGGGCCTTGGCCAGACCTGTGCCATGTCCAGCAATATGGGGCACCCAAAAGGTCAGGAACATGCTTCCTTGTGAACTTCCTTAAGGAGAGTTCAGGCATTTAAAGTGGGATCTAAATTTGGACATGCAGAGTCAGTCAGCATGTAGGTCCCAGGTGTTTTTCTCACTTATAGTTTTGACTGTTGGGTCCATCAAGGATTTTCTTTGTGTAATCATGTTGTTTCATTATCAACATCATCCTGATGAGAGCTGTTGAGGAATGGGGGCTGACCACAGTGATGGTGCTGCAGTTCTACAAATCTCTGTAAAATGGCCTCAGGAAATGGTCACTGCTGCCAGCTGGATGCCTGCCTCCAATGTATGCAATGCTAGAAGAGAAAGGCAAATTAACTATTTACATAATAAAAGTAGATATTGACCTCATTATTGCACGAGTCTTTGAGAATTAACTGTAGCACAGATGCAGAGATAAGAATAAGTTGCTTCAAGGGGTGGCCAGGTGCTCAGGACTGTGGACTTCCTTCACCCTGGTGTAGACATGGAGCAAATACCACTTGGGAGATGAAACCAGTTCTGGGTAGATCAAAATGGAGCCAGGCAGTACCTAAGAAAGCTCCCCAGATCTGCTGATATCAAAATATTGGCAAAAGGAAATTTTTCAACTGGGGCACAGGTCTTTAAACTCACTAGAATATTTTCCTCTGTTCTTTCAAGGAGTGCAATCAGCAGGCCTGCATTTCCAATTTGTTGCAGTAGGAGTTAGGGACCAATTTTCTTTGAGTTTCTTAGTTTTCTTTGAGTCTGAGCCATAGGAGTCTAAAAGCATCCAGTATCTGTTTCAAATGAAATAAAATAATCCTAAATATTTGATGAGATATTGAATCCAAAGGATAGATATTATTTCCATTGAATACCTGTGTACAAATGTTCAATATCTTCACAATAATAAAGAATGAACCAACAGGTCCTCAAGCTAAGAAAAGATAATCAAGGTAAAAAATGTCTAAATTCCCCTGGAATATTCTTATTTCAATGCTTCCAGTGGTTGTCCAAAGGACTTCGGAATTATTTAAGAATTCTTCCTTCTGACAAGGCTGGAATCTCCCCTCAACTGAGCTGTGTTCTTTGGAAAAACAACAACAACGACAACAAAGAGATTAGAAGGGGGTGTTTTAATGCTTTAGTGGACAAGAGAACACTAGGCCAGCATGAGACCATTGCTGGTCTGCTTTAGGCTGAACTCTGAAGTATTTCTCTTCCCCTGTGATGGTTGTGATGGCAATAATGAATATTCCCTCTCTGTGCTGAGAGGCAGTTCTTGTTCCTCAAGAATTCCATTCTACAGGAAAAGAAATTATTTTTCCCATTGCTATCTCTGTCATCTAGATAGTGAAACAAGATGTTTTAAGTAGATGTTTTGTACCCATGACCCATTGCCCCAAACTTCCTCTAGCCCTGGGAAAGCACTGTTAATATTATTTGCAAAATATTTGTGAGTAATTATTTATTCCACAGCTTGTTGCAGCACAGCTTGTTGCATTGCATATTTAATCCAGAAAAAAAATTTACATGAGAAGAAGTTTCACACCTTAGTCCTACCTTTTGTTCTTGTTCAACATCAAAATTCAAAAGGTTGTCATTTATTATGAAATGAAGTACTTTGCATATCTAATTTTGGAAATGCTAGGAATGCCTTTACGTGAAGTATATTGTTTGGAAAAAGTCCCTGTGTCTTATTTTGATTACACCAAGACATCTTGGTTTGATTCTTTGATGGCTTAACTTTTAGGCAAAAGCATATCACAACAGAAATCATACAGGACTATCACATAAAAGGCATCACTAGTCTTCCACTGAAAGCTATAACCAAATATTTTCTTTACTGGCTTTTTTATTTTATCTGATCAGTGTTTTCTGAAGGAAAAGAAAATCGACTGGAAAATCTCCAGCCAGTGTTGATAGAAACAATGTTTGGGCTACTGTGTCCATCTCTTTTGAGGCCAGCAGTCTGGTTATTTATTGTCAGGGATGTATGATAATGAATATGTCCTTATGTAAGTCAACAATTCCAACTATTTCAAAATCAGCAATGTTGATTGATTGATTGATTGATTGATTTATAAAACAGACATGAAATCCAAAGACATCTGAAACTAATCAGAATAGAGCCCTGCAAAGGCTGTGGTGACTGTGATAAACATTGCCAGACTGGCTTTTCTACAAAACTGGACACAAAGGTTTGCTAAATGAAGAATCCTTAAATAGCACAGTGCAGTGGGACTTCCTAAGCAGCCAGTTGCAGACTGTCCCTGCAGTCCAGTCAGCTGGGAACTCTCTGGTACATCTGGATGGAGTGGACAGCAAAGCTCTGCCCACCCTCAGACTGCTTTTCAGGGCTCTCTCCCTGTTCCTGTGGGAGATGGGGAGTTTATACACTCTCCTTGGTATTATGGGGAGGTGTCAGTGCACTTCATTAGCTCCGGGCATAAACTGCAAGGTTAACCATTTGGTGGATAACCAAACTGTGCCATGTCAGTGAACCACAGAATCACAGAGTGGCTCAGGTTTGAAGAGAACACAGTGGGTCATCTGGTTCAACCTGTCTGCTCAAGCAGAACTACCTGATTTGGCTACCCTTGTACTAGGGAATACAGACTAAGAGCCTGTTGTTGCTGACTGGTTTAAACTGAAATTTAATTTTGACCTGGAAAATGCTAAAATGCTGTTTCAATCAATATAGATTGAGATGTATTTAACAACATGGAAATACACATTTGTATCAGTTCCAACTTGAGAGCAAGAAATTAAAAGACCAGTCCCAGCAACAAAGCTTGCTTTGAGAAGGATGTTGTATCTGCTGCTGAATCCTACCCTATGTCCATTTTTAATCACCCTGCATAGTATTACTGCAGGTATGATGTAGTGACGCTGTTTCCCACTAGAGTAGTGACACCTTTCCTTACTGGAGCAGTGCCTGCACTGGTCGAGCCAGGGGCTGGGCAGATTTCAGGGCATTTTTGCCATCATGCTGAAAGTAACCTCTGAGGATTGAAACGAGGAAAAGCCAGTCAACTCAACCCTGTGTCCCACCAGCTCATCCTGCAACTCAAAGCTCATGCAAATGAGGTGTGAGGTTGCAAAGCACATTTTGACCTGGTGTCACAGGCATAGAGCCCAGTTGTTCCATTGCGCTCATATCCTGCACCAGCCTCACGTGGCTCGGGGGCAGACCAGTCCTGAACTGGTGTCAAGCTTGCAAGGGCAAGTTACTCTTTCACAGATTTTTTTTTTTTTTTTTAAGGTGTGTGGGTAAAATAATTATGTACCAGTTCAGAGCTCCACAGGCCTGTGAAGGTGATTGATCTGAGGTAGGAGGCCAGCAAAACAGGTTTAGTGTTACAAACTTCAGGGCCAGTCACTGCTGCTTGCTCCTGGGCAGACACAACCATGATTGCCTTCAGATATGAGCACTTAAAATTATTTGGTCACATTATTATGTGACCACAAGGCTTGAAGAGCAGTTATCTGTTTATACAAATATATAAATATACACACACTATATATATGAAATCCCGTTACCTAGGGGCAATCAGCTTTTTGCTTCCCAACCTAGCAGTGTACTATTTCCATGACTGAGTGAAAAAGAACCAATTTTTGTTTTGGAGGCAGCAGAAATCTCACCATACCAGGTACTTAGAGCTGTAATTGAAGGAGGATGATAAGAGCAGGAATGCTTGAGTGTGCCAATGCCTTGCTCTTGTGCTGACAGCTTTATCCTCAGGCTTGATGTCCCACTTGTTTGCCCACGACCATCTGATGGTGGGCAGGATTGCAGGGCTGCCTCATGCTTACAGATTGGAAACTCTCCTCCTAAATCAGACTGTTGTGGTGTGGCAGCAAGTGGTGACACCCCATCAGTCTCTAAAATATGTCTGTAGTGGGTTGTATATGGTTTTTTGGATTTATTATGCCATTTCAGTATCTTTCTCAATTCCTTCCCTTTTTACCTTGCTCCCATATCCAGGGACAGACTTCAAGGGTGGCATAAATAAAACTCATATTAATTAAGGCTGAATGTCAGGCTTTCCATTGCAAGACTAGAAATAAATTACATGGAAGAACAGTGTAAATAACGATACTGCTGATGTACACTGGGTAGTTTTCTACCACCCAAGCTCTGCTATGCACCTGAACATGAAGCCCTGGAACAGGAATGCAGCACCAGCTGGAGGTTTGCTTCTCTTTCTGGAAGTAAAGCTGGGTGGGCTCTCTGTGTGTGTACATCTCCTACAGCCATATCAGTGCTGGGGGTCATCGGCCACTGATGTCCCTGTATACTCCTTATCTTCAAGTATCCACCTCCTCTTCTCCTGAACTATGGCCTTGCTGCAAAATTTCACTTCATTCCTCCCCCCACATTCATTGGACTAGTTTACTTTTAGGTAAAAATGTAAGAATCATAGACATAGGGAGTGGGCTGCGTGGGTGATGAAGGACTTCTGTGTCTGGCTCATTCCTGTCAGCTTGTTGTTTAGTTACTGCTGCCCAATATGGGTCATGTAAATCTTGTGTCAGTTGGACTTACATACACAGAATGTTAAATAGTGTTGATAGCAGAAAAAGACTTAGCTATACATGTGTCCTGAGAACATTGTGATGTACAGCCTGTGTGCTATCAGCCTCTGAGGGATCACTCTCACAAGGCAGCTGACAATACTGATGACATAATTGTAAGAAAATTATTAGTAGTAAGAGCTTTGGACTCACAGCCGGTCAAAAAAAGAACAAAGTAAATGTTCTGCAATGTAAAAATTATACTCTGACATGTTTAGATGAAATACTGAATGAAATTAGGTGAAATGTCTATTTCAGTAAGACTGCATTTAGAAAAATGAAAATTAATAGCTTGGATTAATTTTTGACCTTATCAGAATATTTTCTTACCTCATTTTTTATTACTTAGTTTTGAACCAACGTGTTATAAATTGTTAAACTTCATGTCATTTATATTGTCATGGAGTTCAGGTCATCAAAGAAAGGCAACAATCTTGTTTGATATGACTGTGGGTGTCATTGACAGGCATTGATGCAATAGTTGACATCTGCAAGGCATAATCCATGACAATTTGATTTACAACACTTGAATTATAAAATTTATGGGGATTGTGATAAAAGGATTAAAAATCAACTTATTGATGTGTCTCAAAATGCAATTATTGCTGAGAAAGTATTAAAGACCATGCATAGGACTGATTCCTGTCAGGTTCTTCATGCACCTATTCATGGTCATACAGTGTTTTGTAATTCATACGC
This sequence comes from Hylia prasina, assembly GCA_013397195.1. Lineage (NCBI taxonomy): Eukaryota > Metazoa > Chordata > Aves > Passeriformes > Sylviidae > Hylia > Hylia prasina. The sequence continues at coordinate 32,220 of VYXD01003827.1, forward strand.
ACAGATATTATCTTGTCATGGAGTCATCATCAAATTATGAAGAACAACAAATGATCCAGGTATTGTCATTCTGAGGAACACATTGGGAAGTTTAACTGCATATTTAGGTCATTTTTCTTGGAGAATGAATTCTTCTGGATTGAGGCTGGTATGACTTCATGCTTGCAGGAGGGTTTGCTTTTTTAATAAATGGTTCTGTGCATCTAAAGCAATACCATAACTATGTGCACACCCGAGTCTCATGACAGGACAAAGGACCTGCCAGGGAGGTTTTAACTTTTGTGGGATGAAACCATTTCCCAGAGAATGGCTATCAGCCCCTTCAACAGGTACAGCCAAAGAGTCTTCTGTAGTTCGTAATCGCACAGTATGACCTGTAAATCTAGTTTAATTTTGTAGGTTTTTTTGGTTGTTTTCATAAAAAGAAAAAAGGGAAAGGGAAAGGGAAAGGGAAAGGGAAAGGGAAAGGGAAAGGGAAAGGGAAAGGGAAAGGAAGAAAAAGAAGAAAAAGGAAAAGGAAAAGGAAAAGGAAAAGGAAAAGGAAAAGGAAAAGGAAAAGGAAAAGGAAAAGGAAAAGGAAAAGGAAAAAAGGAAAAGGGAAAAAGGAAAAGGAAAAGAAATTTGAAATTATCTTAAGGTTTCACTGTATGTTTTTTGCTGAATATAACATCAATTATAGTGCATGTCAGCTCTGACTTTTGCATGACCACATCTGCACATACTCATGGGGCATGGAATGAAGTTCCAACCCCTGCCTCTTGTAAGGACAGTAATTCAGGTCCCCATCAGGTTCAGTCCTGTGATAAGAGCAATTGCAATGACCTACTTCTAACTGGGATGGAGTCATCACTGCAATCCTCAGCCACATTTCAGTATAGTGAACTCATTTGCACTTGTTGCTTTTGCATCTCAAATTGCTCCTGAATATTTCTGTATGGAAAATATGTCTTTCAAAAGAAGTGCTCCCTATTCTCCAAAGAACTGTTCTTCTACAATTTCCCAAAGAATGATTAAGGAGTAGCAAACAGACAATCTCTCACTTTTTCCTTCTATTAAAATGTAGATAGTAATGGGGAGACCAAACCTCTACTGTAACTGAGCCACACACAGGAGCTTTGCACAACACACACATGCATAGTTCACCTGCACTCTCAACTTCTTGTGTTCATGCATGACCCTCTTCTGCCTTTACACATATAACTGTGCTTTCCACTTTCTTTATTAACAGACAAGGACATGAATATCTGTTTCTAGATAATGATTTTAAAATTTGCCTTCATCAAGATGGCAACAGTAGCACCACTACTGGTGCTTGGGCTTTCTCTAATCTAGTCCCTGTCTTTGCAGAGCTTGACTACTCTCATAGGCAGGTATTTTCTTGTGAAGTTTGTGGCCAAGGCATTGTGTCTTCCAGCAGGCTGGAAATTTGAAACAGATGTTTGAAATGATAAGAGTCATTAGCTGGAACAAAGCTGTTTAAGTCTGGGTGCAGTTGATGAAGGTTTGAACAGAATGATCTGTGGTGTGTGCATGCTATTGACAATGACAGAGAACAAGACAGCCCTTAAAATATTCTTTCTTTGTAATAAGCCCTTCAAACCATGGGGCTGGGACAAACAAAATACTGTCTACACAAAGAACAGTATGGTTGCTTTTCCATGAAAACCTCCTATCCAGTGATTGGCATGAGGCAGTGAGAAGAATTAGAGTTTTAAACTGGCAGGCCTTGAAATATTCACCCCATGGGTGAATGCTTTGCTTGGAGACCACAGCTCTTCCCTGGCTTACCCAAACTTGTCTATTTACAAAATAAAATTATAGATCTTACTATCTCCTTCTTCCAACAAGGTGTGTTAACCAGCAGCAGAAAATTTTGCAGTCAGTAGAGTCACATATAGCATATATATATGTATATATGTATGTGTATGTGTATATGTATATGTATATGTATATGTATATGTATATGTATGTGTATGTGTATATGTCTATGTCTATGTCTATGTCTATGTCTATGTACATGGTGCAGGTATTTACAGAGTTATCACGAAATCCATGTATTATTTTGAACTCCATCCCCAGCTGAAATTCAAGGCAGAAGATATGTACTTTTTTAAAAAAAAGTATAGTCTTGAAACCCTTCTAAGACTCCAAGGGAATCCTCAGAAATATAGTCATGGGGAGATTGACATCAGACTCCAGGATTAATGAGTGCATAGACCTAAGGTCAAGTGTACCTCAAGAAAAGGTCAAGTAGGAAATAATACACCACAAGAATTTCAAAAATAGCAGTTTGTGGCTTACTCTTCAAGTCTCTGGTGTTTTCTCACAGTAAATAATGAGACAACTCCCATATAGAACTTGACACAAAAGACTTTAAAGACGTAAATATACACAAACCTAGCTTTTGCTTTATGACAGAAATACTTCTGGTGGTAAGTCACATCAACACATATCCTTTGCTATTTTACTCAGTCTTACCAGCAGGTTTTTGGTTTTGGTTTTGTTGGTTTTGTCATTTTTTTTTTTAAATTAAAAACATGTAGTTTTACTGTCAGAGTTGCTTGGAGGTTCTTTTTTAATTTTATAAGACTATCTTTCAATGAGCACCTTGTACATGTGGAGTAGAAGACCTGAAAGTCCAGCAGAAAACAGGGAAGAACCTTTAAGTTGTTGGTTTTACATTAAAAGTATACATAATTACAGATTGGTGTGAATCAGGGAATTTGGATTCTCATTTTCTTATACGAATTTATTACATTTAAATTCTGCCTAGTTTATATATCTTGTGTCCCAAACTGTGGATCAAACTTAGATGCCATAACATGCTCCACTCTTTAAAGATGAAGAGGAAGAGACACATTTATTAACTCCAGATGCTTACAAAACCCTACAATTTTCTGTACATCATTTCTCATCTCTTGCCCATTGTGTATTTCCTTTACAGAACAGTAAAAACCTTTGAGCTCAGCCTGAGGGCTGGGAGTCTCCCACTGCATGATCCAAGGGACTGAAAGCATCCCACTGAGAAAATAGCTGTTTCTGAAATGACTTATTGGTCACTTGCCCATGGCATCACAGAACAGATAGAGTCTGATAGAGTCCTCCTGTATAACAGCCTTTTTGCTCTTTCTGGAGAACTGTGCTGTGGCCAGGGACAAGAAGTGGTGCAGAAGTATCACAGGAGGCTCACTTTCTGTTGTCAAGGCAAGGGATGCAAAGCACCAGACCTGTTTCCCCAAGGCAGTGCCCCCACAGAGGTACCAGCTACACAGCAGGAGCACCACAACCCATCACATAGCTGCCCAGGAGCTGGGACCTTGATGATCTCCAAGCCTGTTGTGCAAATACACAGGTCTTGCACCTGATTCCTCCTGCATAGCTGGGAACAAGAATCCCAGAGGATGCCTACCTGTAAGGAGGCAGCTGCAGTGGGTCTATTCCCTATGAAGTACTTGTTAAGACAGGATTAACTTTGGTTACCCTGTGGTCTGGTGTTTCATGCAGGTATCTCTTGGAGGAGACCAATTACAGCCATTGGGTGCTTGAAAACTATGTCTGTAATAAGCACATCTCTAGGTGTTTGTGTTTCACTGAAATTTTGTAACTGGGGAGATGGAAATGCTACAGAATACGTGAATAACTGGAGACCAAAAGGACTGCTGTTTCTGGGACACTAAACTTTCTCCTGGACTGAGAGAAAGCAGAGCTTGACGGGTTCAGTTTGTGTAGAAAATCAATGAATGAAGGTATCACCAGGAAAAATAAGACAAAAATGTCTTCTTGCTCTGTAGAAGACATGACAAATAGGGAACTGGTATTGGATCAAAAAGTGATACAAATACTTGAAATTTCATCCTGGGACCAGATAAATTGGACTGAGCTAGTGCAGGTAAAAGTGAGACTTCAGATTACAGGCAATATTTATCCTAACAGGTGTGCGTCCAGTGCTTCCAGGGCCTGAACACCTGGGAAGTTTCCAATGACTCTTTTGACCAGATACCCAGAAGGGATAAACACAGATCCAGAAAAGGCTCATAAGGAGGTCTCCTGTATGTAGCAATGCACATGTTGCATCTGAAGGGTTTGTGGAGAAAATCCTGAAGAATCATCAACCTGCTCTCTAGTATAATGAGGGGCAAAAATGCAGCTCTTCAAGTTTGGGACAAGACTGAGGAATTTGCAGGAGCAGCACCTGTACTTGCACCCATAGCTCTGTCCTGCAAGGTGTTTCAAAGAAAATTTGGTGCTGGCCCACAGACCTAGCATGTGTTATGTGTCAAGGTTAAACATAAAACAGCCGTTGGCTGTGAGGAGGCAACAATGCCATCACCCAGAGCTCTTGTGCAACCAATTGCACAGAGAGCTGTCACTTCCCTCCAGCTGTACAGCTGCTGCGCAAGAGGAAATCAATAAAACATCAGCTCAGACATTTAGACAGTTTGGGGTTGTGATCTGCCCAATCAGGATCCAGATACAGATCTCAGTCCCTGGGAGGAACAAGGGCATGTGCGTCAGCTGAGCCACAATAACGAACTATCTTTTCCTCAGCCTAAAGGGTGGTGGTTTAAACATCAGCAAAAAGCATCTGACCCCACACATTTGATGCTAGAAATGTCCATGCTCACACTGTACTTCAGTTGGTGCAAAAGGAATTCTTCAGCAAAGGAGTTCAGCTACACCTGATGTGTCTCCTACCTGGGTAACTCCATGACAGGGACGTCCATCAAAGAGATCATAAATGAAGGACTGAGTTATAAAACTGTCATTCTGTCACTGCTGCCTGTCCATGTGGAGACACCAGGGAAAGCTGGGAGACACTGACTGGCTTCCTATGTGGACAATGCCACAGAAATGGGGCTCTCAGCTGCAGCTGGGGAGCAGATGTTTGTTGGGTCCAACTAGAATGGAGCAGCAGCTGTGCTGTCCACTTGTAAAGGTGCTTTTGTGTTTAAGAGCTTCCACCTTGTCATAACTGTTGGTTCGCTTGAAAAACATGTTTGTAATTGGTGACTGTTCTGGAGGATAGTCAAAAACTGAATGGCTGAGAGGACATCCTCTCAGATGTGCTGCTGCATACAACACAAGAGCCTTAACTAGTGATCTTTCTTTTTAATTGTTTTTACTAGAGCAGTCCCAGAATACTATTATCAACTTTATCCCTACCACACATTTTTGAAACCAGGACTCTGCAACGTGTAAGACATTACCTTCAAAACTCACAGAAAAGAAACCCTCATGCTCACATTTTGGCTGGGAGTCCAGCCCACCCAATGCAAGCAGCATTATTTGGATCCTGTAGCTTAATATATGAAGATGGAGCAGCCCTATTGAAGTTACCTGGCTAGGGTGTTCGTGTAGAAATAGAAATGAGTAAATGCTTCAAAGGCTGTCCAGGGCCTCCTCAGGCAGACCCATTCACCTTCTGAACGTCCATTAGACACTAGATGTGGTTTTTCTGTCCTAGTATTCTGTTCTGTCCTGGATCATCCCTAAAGACTGATGTTGGCTAAGAACAGAACTGTCAGCAGGGTCATGATACTCAGTGTGGACCATCATCATCAGAACAGTGTGTTTTTCCTTGTCCCCTCCTGTGTGTGGGCTGCCTTGTCTGGCCTCTCACTTGGCTGAGGTACCTCAGTCACACTGAAGGTGTCAAGCTCTATATGGTGTGAGCAGGATGTGGTCCCTCCTTTCAAAAATATCAAAGTCTAGTGCAGTGGAAAATGACTAGAAAATAAAAATGAATTTGCCCCCAAGTGTGTTTCTGTATATGTGTAAATTTGCAGATTTGCACAAGCAAAAGCCATTCTGATGTGCAGAAGGCACTTAATCATAACCCCTTGTAGAGGTTATTATTATTACTATTTCCATTTTTTTATTAAAAGAGAGTTGATGAGTAATGGCTGCTATAACTGTCTTGACCGAGGCATTTACCCAACGCTTTGTTGTTTCATTAATTTCTTGTTCCATTAAATCTTTGGAGCAAGCCTTGTGCAGATCATGACTTATACTTGGCACCTTTCATGTTTGGTGGGTTTTTTTAATACTGTTATTTTTGCCAACTTAACAGCTGCTTGCTAACTGTTTTTTCAATCAGGATCCTTAAATTTATCTTAGTGCTTGGTTACTGCTTAAGCTTATGCTAGCTAGCTCCCACCTTCATCCATTAACAGAAATTCTTCTCACAAGTTATGCTTTTTCAGTTTTTCAATACACATGATACTGGTCCTTCAAGCAAATCACCTTCCTTGATGTAATTTTACTGTATTTGCTTCTCACATGATACACTGAAGAGAAAAACTATCTCTTTACATATTTTAATCTCCTATTCTGCATATGCTATAAAGTCTGGCCATAGCCACGTACATTTATAAGGACATTCCACAGCTATTAAAGTTTCATGTAACTTGTCATGAAAATTAAATCTTACAGTCTGCATTAGCAGAAGAAACAAATTTTAAACAATGGATTCAAGGGTTTTTTGGTTTTTTTCCACAGTTATTTTTTTCCTTGTGGGTTTGCTAAGAAGCAGAATTATCCTGTATGGAAGTGCACACTGTCCCTGATCTTCCTCCCTTTTCTTCTCTGTTCAATCCTAACCCAGCCATTGAATTTTGCTAATGGCAAGGAAAACTTGACAATTTAATGGTGTCTTTCTCTCTATATATTGCTCTCAATATCTGATAAAGCTTGAGGCTGAGTTTTTAGTTGAGGAGTTGCAAACAGGGCAGCAAAGTGTGGAGACTGGGTCAAGCTGACACTTCAATATAATTATATTTGAAGTTTGTGGTCTGAAACCTGTTGTGAACACTTTGGTAACTGGGGGTAGCTGGACAGATTGATGAGCAGCTCATCCCTTTGTAATGCTCTCAGGTCCAGTATTTTTGCTGGTTTTGTTCACAAGGGTGAACAAAATTCTCCATTAATTTATTCCTTAGTTCCAATAGCTGTTCAAACTTGATAATGAGGATGTATCTAATTTTGAAGACAAAAAAGGCAGCAGTCATTCCTAAAAACAATATATTATTATCTTGAATATTTTAGGTGCAGTAAGGAACAAACTATAGGTATGGTTCTCAGAGTATGCTTAATCAGAATGCAAGTATGTGAAAAATACCCCTAGAAGGAGGAGGCTTGAAATTAGGAATCAATCACTGGCTACCAGACAGTGTCAAGAAACAATGGACACAAAAACTTCAGCTTTACAGTTAGCTCTCTTGTGTGAGAGAGCAGCTTGAACATTTAACCCCTTCTCATCATGCCAGATTGGGCTTTCCTGAATATTAAAGTAACTTTACTCAGGTGGGGATGCAAAAACAGAATCACTCTTGGGATTTTTGTACATTTTCTGGTTATTGATCAATGGTTCCTGCCTTTGGGGATTAGAATATGTGCAAGGCAGAGAAGGTAGGCATTTTGTATTTTTACTGCTGATAATCATTAAAAGGAATAAGTCCACTGAAATGGATAGTCAACTATTTACAACTATCATGGGAGAATTTTCCATAGCATGGTTCAGTGTTATTGGTGTCTACATCTGTTTGGGTAACTTTTACTTGTCTGATATGTCTGCTTCCAGTGTGGAAAAGTATTCCATAAAAATGTAGTTTGTCTGATGGCTGTATCTCCCTCCCAATATCACCCTTTCCAGGACAGTTTATTGGCTGGTTTACAATAGGTTTCTGTAAGTCCTGCCCATGGAACCATCACAGCTGCTGGAGACACTGCTATGTTGCAAGACATATTCATTCTCCCTATGATGCCAATTCTCCCTATGATTTTTTGCCTTTTGTTTTATATACCTTTTATATACCTTTTATGTATCCTCAGTACTCTTAGCAAGCCTAGTTGTAATTCCTTAAGTCTGATAACTTAGTATAGTCCTGGTATTCTGTTAGGCCAGGAGACCAAACACCCTAAAGGCCTTGCAGTTGGAGGCCGGAAAACCTCACGCTACCTTGAGAAACCAAGGTCACCTCTGGAACATATCCTGTAAACAAAGATTTAGCCCATTCAGGGGGAATTCCTCAGGATGGGGGGATATCAGGCTATTCATCCAAGCCTCTCACTGGGGTGTCTTTGTTAGATATGCTAATTTGTAAGGCCTATAAATTGTATATGTGGTCTGTCGTAAGTGTGCACTGCAGCGCATCCCACCTTGGTGAAGTGGTGCACCATTAGGATCCCTATTAAAATACTGAGGTAAAAACCCCTTATCCGTTAACCATGTCTGGCCCTCAATTTTTAAGACCAGGAAAAGGGATCACCTAGAATCCCAACCGTGTCATTCCTAAACACATGCAGCTGACAAAGGTACAGGAAATCACACAAGTGCTGCTTGATTGAGATAAAGATTGAGGTTCTGACATGCAAAAGTAATGACTGTGTATTGGAAGCTACACAGAGTACTGTGAGAGACGATATTTTCAAGCCTGACCTCTTACATGTTAAGAATTTTACAGTGCCATTACACAGCATTATAGGTAGGAAATAAATGTGAGGAAAGTAACAGTGATAAAGGGGTGCTACAGCTCCTGCACCAGGGATGCCTGCTGCAGGAGGGTGGTTTTTTTCCTTGCATGTATTTATTAAGACATGAAGATCTCAGAAGTCATATTTCTTAATGAAATAATATATAATGGAGCAGACTGCATGAACTGAAATATACGGAAAATGACTTTCAGCTGTTTTATCCAGGGACTAATTGATAGGCTTATTTAGCATTGCAAAGCTATTCACATCAAAAATAGTTTATACATGGTGTTCCACTTTCTAATCCACTAATTTTGGAGGAGAGAAACTAAACTTCAAATATGCAGCAAGAACAGATTGTTCAAGCTGTGACTATTGTACTTCAATTAAAATATTTCTTCTCCCTGTGGTAGTTGAAATATATTGGGGCTTCAGCTGAGGGGGAGAGAGAAAAAGACTTCAGATTTTTCTTGCTCATGCATCTCTTACAGATTAAATAGTTTGATGATTTTTTTAAACATTAATTACAGTAGATCTGCCAGGTGCACTTGTGCCAAACTTCCCTGCAGACACTTACTGCCTGTCACCCACACCCACTCAGCTCATGTTAGCCATCATTTTGTCATTGCCCAACAAACCCACACGCTGTTTTGCGGAGACCAGACGGCTCACAAGACTGCCAACTGCATAAAGCCATCAGATCTACAGAAAATCCCTCTGAGTCCTAGGAAATGGAGTTTTTCAGATGATTTCCCTCTTTGCAAGTGCTTCAGTTGTAACTGACTTTTCTGACATTTTCAGTGAAGTGAGTGGTGGTTGGTGTGGCCATCTGGTTCCTCAGTATTCATGGCACTAACACTTTAAGCACATGAGTGCTTGTGGAAAGTGAGCACAGAAGTCAGAGGTGACTGAATATATGTGAATTTTCAAACACAACAAGATTTCAGACATTGCTCTTTTCCTCCATGTGGGCTTGTGATGCTAACAAACCAAGAGCCAGTGAATGTGCTGACTTCTGGGACCAGCTTAACTGAGAGTGATGGAAACTCAGCTGCTTTTTCTTAGAAACTTCTACATAAAAATTAATTTTCCTTTCTGTTCAGAAATAGAAATATGTTAAAATTTTACCCAACATGTGAAGCCTAAGTTGAATATTTTTGAGCATAATGTCTATTTTTTTCTGCATCATGTGTCTTTTAATTTATTTGCATACATGCTTTGTTATATGAGAGTATGTAAAACTACTGACTTTGTGAAGATATAGAGAGGAAAAGCAATAAAAAAGTTTTAAAATCTTCAGTTAACAAATTTGTTGCATTCCAAACAAGTTCTGTATTGAAAATATTTTTTTAAAGATTATCAATTTTTACGAAGCTGTTTTCCTCCTGCTGAATTTTCCTGGAACTTATGCTTCTTATGAAAAAAAAAAAAAAGGAAAAAAAAAAGAAAAAGGCATTTTCAAGTGGAAAAATCTTTTAGACAAAAAAGTCTGTCAGCTTTTTATCAGTTGTACCTCATGAGTAAACTAGATACTATGGAATAGTCTTTCCTAATTTCGCTGGTCATCCTATGATTCAGGTTGGGTTTTGCTCACATAAAGTTTAATACAGTCTTTGCTGTCTTTGCCATTCAGAGAACCATTGGCATTTGCTATGGGAATTCTGTATTATCATTATTATTTTTACTATTATTGAGCAGCTACTTATACTTAATGAGCACTCAATGAAATACACACATACACTTGCAGATGGAGTGCATTTGTCTTAAAGTTGAAGTGACTTGAATTTTAAGTTCTTACCGAGAAAGACAGGCTGAGCTGCCTTCTGCCTGTCAAAGTCCTGTCTGTCAAGAAGACAATGGTTTTAAATAACAATACAAATTATATAGAAAACATGCATTTTGAGCATGATGCAGTGGTAAAGTCATGTGGAAGAAAAAATTTCTTTAAATTATTTTTTTGCATGATATTTCATGCCTATTAACAATAGTTGAATAGGTACTGGAGTTCAAACAATGTCACAAATATTTTTCATATATCAGCTCCATTTCCAACTTCTGTATTCTCACTTAAATATTGCCGGTGACTAGAAATGCTCTTTTAAAATGTTTGCCTATGAAAAATCTTACAGAAGCTTACCTGAATGCTTGCCTGTGTTCTGTTGCCAGTTGGTTGCAACTTAAGCCTGCAGTGAGTGATTTTGGTTGGAAGGAGGATTGCATTAAATTCAGCAAACCAGAATAATACGGACTGTGTCCTGTATGTGAGGCCTGTATTGGCATTGCTGTGATTTGAAGCCAGTCACCATTCAGCTAAAAAAGGTACAGAAGTGCAATTATGCAATAGTTCTCTATATATCCATTTATACCTTCTCACATTTCCTAAAAAAATTGCTTATTCTTAAAAATCCACAAGATTTTTGTGCTGCACATTTATGTCTGAGAATTTTTTCTTCCGCTATTTTGTTGGTTATTTGTTTTGGGTTTTGTTTGTTGTTTGTGCTTTTGTGTGTGTGTGTGTATTTAGGTTTTCTTTGTGGGTTTGCCTGTGTGTTTGCTTTGGGGGAACGTTTATTTAATTTTTCCCACGTTTCATATTTTAGAAATACAAGATTGTAAAATGTAGATACACTAACAGCCCGTTTGCAGTAGCATAAATCTCTAAAATGACCAACAGTTTTCTGATACCACAGTTACTTAATTATGAAATGCACAAGTACAATAAAGAGCAAAATTTCAGTGTTTGGCCGCATGGCACAAAGTGCTTTAGATGATGCTCTATTTGTAAACAGTACATTATGTAGATTGGAACAATACAAAGCAATTCAATTAGAGATAGTATGACCTTTTACTGCTTAAGCTCAAAAGCAGCAGAAGGAACCTCGCCTATAATGAACATTTAGCTATCTCTACTTTATTGCTGTTTTCTGGCATTATCTAAATGAACACTTCTTCTCTATATTGCAGATGGGTTTGGACGTCTGCAGCCTTTCAAGAGGGAGATTGCCCTCTCTCAGCTCAATGTTCTGACTGCTGTCAATGAGGTCATACATATGTTCTCACTAATATAATGGCAGCTTCAGTTTAACCATCAAGATATTGATTTCACCCTTGGGAAACTACCAAGCTGGGCATCATTAAAATAACATTTGCCACTTCACAGTGATTGCAGTAATGCAGTATCTCCTCTGGTGCACCAGAGAACAGCGTTTCTACCTCAGTGTCTTTCCTGTGGTGAAAGCTCTGCAGGCACCTGCTGCAGGTAGCAATGGTGCTGCATGCAACCCTTCACCTTAGCTTACTTGTAATCAGCCTAGGCTAAGACGTGGTTTATCCCAGAAACAGAGAGAAAGTAATTTAAAAACACCCTACTCACTTCACCCAAGAAAAATATTTATAATTTATGCATCGAAACTAATGAGTATCATCTGATCAAGATCCCAGTTTTGAAAGAATACTATGACCCTTTCTAATCATGCTGGTAAACTGGCTCAGTAATGACTCAAGATTCCACCTGCACTTCCTAGCCAGCAACTGAGTTTTGCTACAAGTCTCTTAATAAGAAATACAATTTCCTATATAGGCTTGTTTGTTTGTTTGTTTGTTTGTTTGTTTGTTTGTAAATTACTACACTTGCATTTGTTTACCTTGTACTTGCTTTGTTTTAAAATGCAATTGTTGGCACATGCAGTGTGTGGTTCTAAATAACATCCTCCAGCACAGCAGATACAGCCTGGAGTGTAGTGTCAGAAAATGGCTTGTTGAATGCAGGAGGCTGTTATAGTTAACATGGGAGAAAAGTTACTTGCTGTGTAGCATTGCATAGCCTTCAGGTACAGTCACTGAGAAGCTCTCACCTCTGTGAGTTAAACAATGGGAAGAAATTAAATAAGGGGATTAATTACAGGAAGGTAAGAAGCAGGGAATGGGAAGTAGCCCTGAGGAAGGTCTGTGGTTAGTGGCATGTTTAGTCACACTATGCCAGCCACCTGGATTTCTGGGAATTTAATCCAGTGCCAAAAAGCCTGGACAGTTAGTTGGTTAAGCTCTGCTGAACCACCCCAGCAGCACTCGGAGTTGTGGAGGGGGTTAACGAGAGGCCTTGGTTCCAATGGGCAAGATTGCAGCTGAGCAAGGGTGGAATTCATGAACGCACCGGGTGGAACCACCAGAGAGACAGGAAGAAAAGCTCTCATCCTTCTGGAAATCCCCAGCTGAGCACAGAGCAGGGCAGCTCTTTCTCTAACTCACCATGACAAGGAGACCATATATGTGCATTGTCTTGGGATCACTGTTAAAATGAATATTTTCATCCCACTCCTCACACAAGAATGTTCAAAGCAGGAATAGCTAAACTTTTTTCCAATTATGGCATTGCCAGCTTGTGCGGGACTAGGTACTCCAGATTTTCAAGGGGGAGGAAGGATACCAAAGCACTTCTCCACTGGTTCCTGTGGACCTTGACCCCTTCAGCACTGCCAGTTTGCTAGTTAACTCCTGAGTTTTGACTCATGGACCAACTAATTCCTCTCAAAAGGAAACCCAGAGCTGATGAACAGAATCATAGAATTAGAGGAAGTTAAGGGGTTGGAATGGACCATAAAAATCACCCAGTCCCAACCCTCCTGCCATGGGCAGGGACACCTCCCCAAGATACTCAAAGCCTTATTCAACCTGAACACTGCCAGATTTGGGGTGTCTACAGCCTCCCTGGGGAGCCAGTTCCAGTATCTCACCACCCTTACAAGGAAAAATGTCTCCCTAATATGTAACTTAAATTTCCCCTCTTTCAGTTTGTACCCGTTACACCTTGTCCTACAGTTCCTGACAAAGAGCCCCTCTCTGGCTTCCCTGTGGGCCACTTTCAGATACTGTAAGGCTGTTACCAGGTCTCCATGCAACCTTCTCTTCTCCAGGCTGAACAGCCCCAGCTTTCTCAGCCTTTCTTTGTTAGGTGAGAACTTTCCTCCAGGAACTGCTCTGCTTAGCCAGTGGGGATCTGGAACTGTGCAAGGGTTCACTGCTCTGCCCACAAGTCTTTCAGTGTTATCTGTGTAAGTTGTGGGGTCCCTCACATCCTACGCATGCATGAGACAACACTGCTTTCCTGAGATAAAAACACTGCTTGTGGGTTGTCAAGACTCATTAAACACATTTATCTTATCTTGATCTGGTATGGAACAACAACTAGCATGTTGCAGGGGCACAAGAGGGGCGAGGTGGGGCTGAAGAGCTCAAAGGCATCCCAGATGTCCTCAGGACTCCATCATCTCCCACAAGATGGCAGAGCAGCTTGGCACAAGGCACAACCTTGATAACCTCTGTCAGCTTGTTTTTCAGAGGTTTAAGGCAACCTTTTCCCCCAAAAGGTTCAATGCATCTTTACACAAATGTGCATGCAGCACTGAGTGTTTGGTGAGGAGATCTCCTGGTACCATGTTCAATGTCCATCTAGTCTGGGCCTTGGGCTCTGTCTTGAGCCCAATAGACCAGGGAGTCCAGCTGCCATCTCCATGTCCTCTCCTCTCAGTAATAAAGATGACGATCAAGAGGAAGTGCACCCTCACTGTTGGATCTTTATTCCCTCCCCTTTTATGGACTCCTACTACTCCAGTTTTCCCTGATGAGATGGTGTTGCAGAAGGAAACCAAACCTCTGGGAGCAGATGAGAGCTGCTCCTGGGTGAGCCAGGCTCCAGGGCTGTTGCCAGGGCAGCTACACTTGCACAGATGGCAGTGACACTTGCCTCCCATCTGAGGGGCAGGTCCTTGTGACTGGGATTGTATAAATCATTTAGCACTGTCCTGCTGTGGCCCTCTGACTGCAGCATGGACATGGAGAATTCCAGCATCTGATCCCCAAAAACGGGTAACCTTGACTCTGCAGCATGGACCATGTGGATACACAGAGTCTTCAGAGTGACATTGCAAACATCTATCACCTGTGTGACCATGATGTACTTTTTCTATTTTTATATCCATTCAATCTTTTGTCCATTAAGGCTGTATTGTCTGACACCTTTTTCCATGGGAGGGCCTTTTAAATTTGGTAATGTTGCTCCATTGAGGCTTCCAGTTCCCACCCAGTCACTTTAGATGTGGTGTTCCATCCTTCTCAATTTTGCATTCTAGGCTGGCAGTTTCACAGGGTTAGTCCCAGTCGTGCCAGACAGTGCTGTGTAACCCCAAATCTTCCCAGTGCAGGGAAAAGACCACCACAGGCTGCATTCAAAACTGACATTGTTTAGCAAGTGGGGATGCGATGAGGAAAGCTGAAAGAAAGGGATGTCAGGAGATCTGGGAGCCGCAGTTACACCCTATCTGATGGTGCCCCTCCTTTAGGCCTGCCCCAGGCTCTCCCAGGCCAACCCAGCAAAGATCTTCTGCCATCATGTTGCAAAATTTTGCAGGTGCAAGTGGGGCAGGGAATAGTTGAGTGTTAGCTTTGCCAGGGAGCAAGGACGAAGGTGTGCTGCCTTTTTTTGGAGTGCTCTGGTGTGGCCTAGTGCAGAGTGCAGCGCAGATGGTGATGGGTGAAGCTCTCTGGTGAATGAACGTGAAGGGCTCTGGAAAGGGGACCTTGACAAGGTTTGTTCTGAGTTTCGCTGCAGACGCTGTGCTCCAGAGAGGCTGATCGTAAAGAGCACGAGCATGAGTCATCCCTCACCAGCTGATGGGAGGCTCCCTTCATGGCTCATAAAGGCTGCATAGATTTAGCCTAAATGTCTCTGTAAGCATCAGAGGCGCTGCTATTGCTCACGGCTTGTCATTTGACAGTGTGGGTTCTTCTGAATCTGATTTTCTAATAAAAGATTCTAAATTTGTACATGTTTTTTGCTGGCAGGTAGACATCCAAATGATAGTGCTGTCCAGGGAGTAACTCATGACTATGTCTTACTAGAATTCACAAAATTTGCCTCCTCCTACTTGTTTAACTTTGCAGCTCATTGTCACACATATACCCTGAGGCTACTGAATACAAAATGTGTGGAAAGTGGGAAGAGAGACTGGGCACGACCTGCTTTCATCTGTTGCTGAACACCTCCTCATAAAGGCCCAAGAAGAGGATGTGCCCACACCTGGAATGCCTATGAGTTCAGGCTGGAGCACCCATCACAGCTGGGATCCTGTAGCTGGCTAAATCAACTGTGCCCAGACAAATATCCTCATTCATGGATACTCTGAAAGAAAGCCTCTCTCATCAAGATCTTATCTTGTCATCCTGCAATATGGGAATGATACCTTTCCTCTACACTAGTTATTTGGAAAAAGAGTTTAAACTCCTAAGATTGGGACAGTGTTCACAAGACAATAAATCACCAATTTTTCCCTGAAAAGCTTTAATCAAAAAACCCATTTCCTTTCCAACTCTGCTATAGATCAACATCAAATCAATACTGTAAAATAATCCCTCCAAATTCATGTTTCTCTATTAAATATTGGTTTGACCATTTCCCATTTTGTAACAAAAAATGCACACCAAGACTGCTGTAGATAACATCTATTTGATTTAGGTTGGCCTGAAGTGAAATATAAATTTTGAGAGAGAGGCCATCTTTTGTAGCATTGTTATTGGCAGGTAGAGGGGGAGGAGAGGCAGAAGGCATACAAAAAGAGGTCTGTACTAAATCTAGAGGAAGTGGCATTCTGATCTGGGTTTCCTGGAGCAGAAGAGCATTTCAGGAGCATTAAGCAGCTTGAGTAAAAAGCAGTGAAGACTGGATTTTCTTACAAAAGGTTCCTAATTTCATCTCTTAAGTAATAATTGATATAACCTGTGTGTTAATAAAAGAAACAAAAACAAAAACAAAAACAAAAACAACCAAACCCTACAAAACCCCAAATAAAAAAACCCCTACAATGACAAAACCTTGAAAAGGATGTCTTGAAATCTCAGCACACTGACCTGTTTTTACTGAGAGGGTTTTATCTTACATAATCTCACCATTTCATTAGCTCTTCACTCATTTTAGTCTCCCTAGTCTGCAGAGTATTCTAGCCTGCATTTTTGAAGGGGGGGGCGGGGAAGAGATCCCCAGTTTGAGGGATTTTTTTTTCCTATTTATTAGGGCAGAGATTTGCTGGATCACTGTGATCCTCATCCAGAAGCTATGTAGCTAGGTCCTGTAGCTGTCATGACAGTGGCAATGATGTGGAGAGAAGAACCCTTGTTTCTGGGCTGGCAATCCCATGGTGTGGAGTCTGTACATGGAGCTGTGGCCACGGTCATGCCTGCAGTGCTGAAGTGCTGTCAGCAGTCTGTGTCATCAATCAGCTCTCCTCACTGGGGTCTCCACTGCCCAGGCACTGAGGAGTCATCCCCTCTGACAGACAAAAGTGTTGTCTTTCATTCTTCCAGGTCTGAGCAGCTGCAGCTCAGCCCCCACAGGCAAGGCTAACACTTGAGGCCTTCATAAAAATGACACTGCACTCCACAGCAAAAGAAATGTTGCTATTTTCAGTCCTGCTCGTCCTCACTGAAAAGGCAGGGCTATTGACACACAAAGGCAAACATAAGTGATGTGCACTCCTCAATTATGCCTTTGTTCACTTCTCTTTTTTCCTTAGAAATACTTTTATAGTATTACATTTTAACTCTCAATAATGTTTGATGCCAAATCTGATATGGACTTATGGTATGACTTGTATATTAATGCTTGGTCCAGATCATGTCATTGATAGTTCTCCTTTTCATTGCAAAATAACATAGTATACTTACATTTTCACTTAAACACTTAAATGACCTGTCATTTCTGCCTTGACAATCTTTTTCAAGTAGGGCTAGACCTTTTTCTGGAACATTAGCTTTCAATTTAACCCTACTCAAAGACCAACTGCATCCTTTTCATGCTGAAAATACATCATTCAACACCTCTCTTTCCACACAGAGTGTTTTGGTCTGTAGCATTGAAAAAATGTTGAGTGAATAAAATCATGGGTCTCATACACAGCCCTTCAATGGTTAAGTAGAGGTAATTATTCAGTGTGCTGACTTCATGCCTGCAGGCATCCCCTCAGACACTTGGTACACTCTGTCTTTCCTTTTTCTGATGCAATGCAGCCAGTGTTATTGAAACACTCCATTGCTGATTTACTAATTAGCCTTTATTACCAGAATTGGTCTGACCTTATCTGCTTTCAGTACTATTCTTACTGGCTCTGTTCCTCCAGAGCATTCTCATCTATTCCCATGTACAATGCATATTCAGGAGCTTGTTTGGGTTATGAGTCAGAAGATAAGCCCGTCTCCCAGTCTCCAGCTGGAGCTCCTGAGGCTTAGCTGTGATCTCCAATATTCTTTACAGTAATTGCTATTTCTTTTACAGGATAGTTTGAGGGATCAATATCTAAAAGCAGTACAGATATTATGATAATTTGCTTGACATTTGTTATCAAAATGATAGACTATACAGAAAATTTTGCAGTCACAGAAGTGCATGTCCTGAATATTTTTCCTGCTATTGGGCAGAGGGTGAGTGTCAAGCGTCTTCAGCATGAGGTGAACAGTGTTTATAGGTTAAATAAGGGTTTTTTTCTGCCAGGTACTTCTTGGTCTGACAAGGATCATGAAGTATATGGTGGGAAGCTGTTGTCCTACCTTCTACTTCCTGAGCAGCTGTACCAACAGGGCCATGACATAAATAATCATGATAACAATAACTTAAACCAAGCACTAACCACCTCAGGAAACCTCTCTGGCTGGAGTGGCCAGCTGCATGCTGCAGTGTCCCACAAACCTGCTTATTTGCTCACCAGCCTCAGGGGGTGTGCAGGAAGCCTGGCCAAAGGGTTGGTTCACCAGCAAACAGCAAGGTTACACCAGATTATGGATTCATTTAGCTGAAAGCCTAGGGTGGCTGCTGGGAGCTAAGGAGCCCAGCCAACAGGAAAGTGGGTGCTATCAGAAGAGCTGTGTGCAGAGCACCTTGGAAACTGCTGGTGCTTGGAGATTTCAAACAGGCAAAAGAGCAGAGTATTTCTCTGAGAGGCTCTGATTTCTCCATTCTGCAGAACTTGTCTGATTTCTTCACACACCTGAGCCTGCTGCCTTAGTGGACCAGCAGCACCCCAAACAGAGTCAGGGTACAGGGCCAAAGCACAAGGAGTTATATTTTTAAATTGCTATTCCCACCCTGCATTTTAGTAGTGGTTACTTGTCAGTGTTAATGTTTTCCTACACACACAAAAAGTAGGAGGAATTCCCTGCATTATACGACTGTGACTACATTGCTCTGATCACAAAATTATTTAACACAGAGATTTGGGGAAGAATTTGTGTAAGACAATTTTGCACTGGAAATGAAAGAATTTCCCACAAAGTGGCAAGTACTTATTCCAGAAGGTTCTCTGCCTTTGGCTTCCCCTTCCCCCTGCATCACAGAGATGCACTTTATACTGCTTTTTTATTATGCTCAGCATATTTTTAAGCACAATGCAGAATACTTCTAATACAACACTAGGGATAAACTTGTGTCATGTTGTCTCCCATATTTGTAGTACAGACAGAGCAGACAGCTGGTGCATGGACTATACTGTAGGCAAAGAGGAAAAACCATTTTCTTGTGAGGCAATGTTAAATACTGACAGCACAGAACTGCACCATTTTGAGCAGGTTAGAGCATATTGTAGTGCTTTGAAGAACTACAATTTTCCTGGTAGATTTTGTCCTAAGAGAAAATGGTTCTGTCATTATTCATTCTCTTTATAAAACTATAGGAATTTAGTAGTCGGTTGCTCAGTTAAGGGAAACAAGGACTGTGGTCTTTACTCAGATGTAGCCATTTTTCAGGAAAATACAGCTGACAAAGACAGAAGACTTCCCAAAGAGTACACAAATCAGGGTCAGAAAAAACCCTCTGAAGTGCTCCCAACAGTGAAAGCTAAACTCCTCAAATGAAGAAAACAATCCTCAGTTGTGACCAATATCCTATTCCCAAGCAGAGGCTTTTGAAAAGAGATGAATTTATCAATTATTTTGGCAAAACTATTTTCTTTTGATTGTGATGGAACAATTAAAAGACTGCAAGAGGCTGGCTAAAAACAAAGAGAAAGTAAAATTTAGAACTAGATATAGTATTAGGTGGTGGGAAATGCCATCACCTGCATCAGCAGCATCCAGCAATGGCAGACTGGGAGGCTCCATCCAAAATTTTAAAAACACTCAAAAAGCACACTCAGCTCCCCAGAGACATAAAGCAATCATCTATTTTTTGAGTGAGAGTACTCAAAAAAAAAAGAGAACAAGAGACTGATCAAATTATGATGAAGGGGAAAGGACTGACTTGAGCAAGGAGCAACTATAAAATGTGAAACAGTTATTGCTGGATTCCTAACCATTATGAAAGGCAATGGCATTCAAAGGAAAATGACCAGAGCAGCCATGTAACTCCACAAAGATTTGGGCAAGTCTAGTACACAATCTTCCACTTGAAGACAGAACAAAGATAAGATACAAAAAGGAGCTGGTGCCAGAAAATGTGATGGCATAAACAGGGAAAGCATGCCCAAATAGAGAGGATGCAAACTGCAGACACTCTGAATGTCATGAGGAAAAAAGTCTACAAAAAGGGAAACAAAGGAACAAAACCACAAAAACAATCAGGCATCCAAGGAGCGAAAACTTGCACATGCATGAGCTCAGTGTAGCACAAAGGAAACCAACCACAAAACACACAAATGAACAGAATATGTCTGTAGAGCTCAGTGTGGCAGCAGATGCAAGAGAAGGGCCGAAACCATGTTATAAACTAGAACCACCAGAATAGCTAAGGTTGGAAGGGTACTCGGGAATTCATCTTGTCCATTCCCCCTGTCAAGGGGGCTGGAAGGTTAGTGAATTACCACATGTTTGGGTTTTATTTTTGTTGGGCAAAAATATGTTCCAGACCTGTTGTATGTGATAATAGATAAAAGAGTTTGGCTATTACAGGAGCTGCTCCCATTGCAAGAGCCAAACAAACGACAAGAGGAGCCACAAAGAGAATGGAAAAGCAGATCATGTTGCCACAGAAGCCAACAGTTGGAAGAGTAGCATGGTACTTCCTCAGAAATCAAGCAAGCTAGTTGCCAGAGACCCTTAATGCTTCAAACAAAGTACTAAAAAGAGCTCAACATCAAAGATCTGCAAAAGGAGACATAAAAACTGAGTTGACAACAGCAAAACATGTTGGCAACCAGTGCCACCAATAAATAAATGTCATTAGAGTTACTTTACCATATTTGGTATGTCACTAGGTTGATAGAAATGGCACAGAATGACTTTTGGGGTAGAAACTGAGGGCAACTTCCAGTGTTACCAGAAAGATGTACAAACAAAATTCCTTGGAAGTCGCATCACAGCGGATGATGTTCTGGCAGCACAGATGCCGTCGCTGGGGGAAGGCTGATGCAAATCATGGCAGAAATCCCCATTGTCTCCTGTGACCATTCAGGGGATGCAGGACTGCAGTTAGAAGTTGTGTCACCCAGCCACTGACTGCATAAAAACCTGGCCTTGGGAAGGCAGAAGTAAGAAAACTCAAACCCACACTAAATGGATTCAGTTTACAGACTATTAGCACTGCTAAACCAGCTTCACTTCTTTCCCCAGAATCCTTAGGTGAAAGTAAACTTTCATGGTTACTATTACACAAATGAGCCCTGTGGTTACTCTGATGTAGAGTAGCTATGTCACATGTCAGACATTACCTACCCACCCCAAAATATTGGGAGTGTCACAGGAAAATGTGATAGAGGAGACTCCTACTTCAGAAGTGGCAGTAGGTGCCTTCTGCATTGAAGGCCACCCTGAAACAGGGGCTTGCAGGACCGTGTACATGTGAAAAATGCATGAGAAACATGTTTAGTTTGTCCAAGCACTGGAAACCTTGAAAGAGAAGGTGACCATAAATGACAACCGTTTAAAAGAAGACCTTACTGGAAGTTTCTGGAAACTTTCATCACATGCTATTGATACTGCAGGGCTGGCGCTTATACAAAATACACTTCAGTGCACTGAGGTGTGCCTAGCTGGCTTCTTTTCCAAGGGGATATTGTCACATGAAGCATGGCAGCTCATCAACTTGAAAGGAATGACTTCATCAGCTTGACAGAAATACTGGAAACTGTGTGACATAGAACACTTAATTTAGGTAGTTATGAGGCCATTTCAAGACTGTGGTTGGGAAGAGCCAGAGAATAAGCTGTATAAAAGAACAAATTGCAAGTGTTTCTGCCTGTTCTGTTGGGAGCATGAACAGTAAGAGCAAGGCATGATCTTCTTCTGAAGACTGGTGAGATGGGATGAGTGGACCATGCCAACATCACATGTGAAAACAGGAAAAGCTTTCTCTAGAGCATATTTGAGCCAATCTGGAATAAAATCTGGAAAAGAAGGGAGGCCATAGAAACCTGACCAAAATATCCTGTAGTAACTTCTGATACAAGTGGGAAAATTCAAAGGCAACAAAATAGTCCATTTGTCCAGCAGACCTGTCTTCACTACAGAGGTGGAATTTTTCATTGCAATTTTCTAGTGTTCTTCTAATCAAATCTGCTTCTCAGACTCCTAGGGAGGAGAGACATGGAAAACATAATCACATCAACTGTCCTGGATAATGCAAGGAATATTCAGAGGGCCTTCAATCCCATGGAGTGGTTTCACAGGGGAAACCCAGGTGACACAAAGCTTTGTTCAAGCTACCTGTGTCTGTGAAGTCACACGTATCAGGTCACTGGCAGTGGAAGGCCAGGTAGAAACAGTGAGTTTTATATCCATTAGAAGTCCTTTTACCACAATTCACCACTTCTGCAGTAAAATTTTCTGAAGGCATTTGATGTTCGTATCAAATATGTGAATAGTGAAAACCATAGCAGAAAAATCCCACATGTAATTGTAGTCCAAGGGGGGCTTCCATTTTTGACTGTGATGGATCAGGGTTCAAGTTCTTTACCCAAGAGAGAGGACACATTTTCAGCTGTGGCTTCCATATTACAGAAAAACATCTTTAACTGGAAACATATTCTGTGCTGAGTCCCTCAGAGTTACTCCTAAGTTTGTCCCCTTAATCATTTGTTTTTCTGCTCTTCTGGGGTGAGGAAAATGAGGAAAGGAAAGAACTAGTTTTGGTAAGGATAGGCTGGAAAAAATCAGTGACAGCAGTGCCGAGTGTAGGGGAGTGTCAGGCCATAGGATATTGTCTCAAGCATTCTCCCAGCCTGAACTACTGCAGCTTGGGGATATCCTGACTTAAATGTGCATCAGATTATTTGTTTTATAGTGGGTACTTGTCCAGTGTACCCTTGAGTCCCTGTTAACCTTGAGCAGTTACTGCTTTGTCACACTCTTGTTTTATGCTTGTACACTGAGCACAGCCACCTGCCTTAAGCTTTTTCTTGATTTCTCTATGTGGAGAGTTATAAACCACCCTTTTCAGTAAAGAAAATCCTTGAAGTGGCACAAGGCTCATAGTCTGTAGCTACATTAATTTATAGGAAAGTCCTTGCGGAAGACAAGAAAAATAAAACATTTTAGATTTTCATTTTATCAGCTCACTATACCAACATCATCCCTTCCAATTTATGTTCTATACCTGCTAAAGATAGTTATATACTGAAGAGAAAGCTACATCCAACAGGATTTATAATTAAATTACATTAAAACATTCCTCATTAATTTCTTCAGGGTTCTTGGACATCAGCCTCAGGCTGCATTTTTCTGAGATGTTCTGAACACTAGCTGATGTGGAAGCATCTCTTTGTGCTGACCATCACTTATTATCTGTAGGAGTACAAAGCTCATTCCTAAATCTACCTATGAGAAGCTCCAATACCTCTGTTGACAGTCAGAGTGCTGTGGGCAGGACACAGCTGGCTGGCAGCACAACCCTTCCCCACCCTGAGCCATCTGCCACCACCTGCACTTCTTCTCCAAGGACAGATTTGAGAATTAGGTTTGGACCTTAGAGGGAACCTAGGCCTGGCATTAAGTGTTAAAAAGTTAAAAAGGCCAGAACTGCCTGCCATCGCAGACAAGGGACTTTGATCTGAGTTTATGACAGAGATGTTAATAACTAGACTGGAGCAGATTTTTTCCTCAACTTGAGGGAATTTTTAGGCTTTCACAATTGTGTTGTAGCTCAGATGAAGATAGAAAGTTGAAATAATGGAAGCCAAGATAAATAGTCTTCCCCATCTTTCTTCTGTGTCATGTTTTTCAGTGTCTTTCACTTTAATTCTTCCTTTTGCATATATTTTTGTCTTTAGGAAGAAGTCATGTGTCATCTTTGATCTGCTATCCTTTTCCACTGCTTTCACGCTTCACAATGAATGTCCACCCCTCTTGCTGTGTCCTCTCACCACCTCCCTAAAAACAGTGGGGCTAAGCTGGTGTAAGGCACTCAACCCTTTCCCTCTAACTGCCACTATAATACCTGCCCAGCATGATAAAACAAATGGCTAAAGTTTTAAATTAAAAAAAAAAAAAACCTAAATGAGAGATTTCAAATGTAGAGTCTTTTTCATACATTTCAAGGCAGGAAGGCCTTCCACTGGGTATACTGTCATGAACATTGAGATTGCATAAAGCTCTGCTTTGGTGGGTGGCTGCCTCTCAGGTAAAATGCAGTGAAGTTCCAGGACAGATATTTGTAAAAGAGAAGCAGAAGCTGAGCTTTTGCACCCTACAAGTGACTGTAGAGGGAATTGGCCTTGTATTCCAGTGCTGGTTACTCTGTAAAGTCCAAATGAGGTTTAGCACTTTTGAAAGTCAAACCTTTTTATCAGGGACTCAAGCACAGATCCTGCATTTATCTTCACATGCAAATGTTTGCGCCCAGTGTTTCTCTAAAGACACATACAGGTACAGCCTTCGCCAAAATGGAAGTGTCTGGGCTGCTATTGATTTTTCTCAGACTATGACTATCTATCTCATGCAGAGATTATTCTGCTCTAAGCTTCTTCTCAGAGCACCTTTAGAATTCTTCTGGGGTCTGGTATGCCTGTCCTCTGTTTATCGCCTTTATTAACTCCTTTGATTATTTTTCCAGTTGATTTGCTTAAATTAACTTTGTTGAATTTCTTGATGCTCAATATCTACAGAAGAAAAAGAGGTGAACATATTACTTCTTGTTTTACTTTATCACCAAAGTACTGAGTATAGTCATGTCTGTGGTGGGCTGATGCGTTCCCATTTAAAGCAAATTTTAGTGTCCCATATAAAGATAGAGAGAAGGTTTTTTTAAAAAAAATATGTG
Source organism: Hylia prasina (assembly GCA_013397195.1). Taxonomy (NCBI): domain Eukaryota; kingdom Metazoa; phylum Chordata; class Aves; order Passeriformes; family Sylviidae; genus Hylia; species Hylia prasina. Next base: position 56,920 of record VYXD01003827.1, read on the forward strand.
TTAACCTTAGCAGCTTCTGGCATATTCTCTCTTTGTTCATACCATACACACACACAGATGCTGAAGGGTAAACACACCTGCAGGAATAAAAATACTTAACGTCAGTGAGGTCTGTCATCAAAGTGGAGGTGTGCACATTCTGCTGTGATCAAATGACATTTCCTTAACATGTTGTCTCCTTTCTCATTGCTCATTTGCATATGAAGCAGGGAATAAGTTGTCTTCCTCTGGAAGAATTCTTTTGTGCCCTGCTGTGTCGTCTAAAAGCCCTGCTCAAGGTCCATGACATTCTGGTTCTTGGGCCAGATAAGCGCATCAAGCCCACAGTGCTGTACTTTCTGCTCTCATCATGTCTCTCTTAATGACAGGGCACAGCATTCCAGTTAAGACCCCATGGCTGCACCTTCTCTTGCTCCAGCAATGGAAGCAGTGGTAGCCAGTAAATGGCATTACTGCAGGGGCTGGCAGTTGTTGTTGCACTCTGGGTGACACAGTGCCAAGCAGTGAACAAGCACAGGGCAAAGGCACTTTCCCCCCTTGCAGCATAGCAGGAAGAGGAGCCTTAGGCAGGTGGGAGATGGGGAAGTAGAAGGAGGGAGCTGGCTAAGCAGGGAGAGTATTTGTAATCAAAACAGCACACGGGCAGTTTCATGCTGTCAGGTTGTCCATGGACAGCTGCAAAAAACAGCCAAGCCTCCTTCATCTGCAAACAGCTGCAAAACCAGCTGGACCCCCACAGGTTGCCTTGTGATTCTGCCAGCTATCACCTGAGTGCACAAAAATCAACCAGCAGGTAGAAGAGAATCAGAAGTCTGCTTAAATCCACTCCTATGCATGCAGAGATGGGAACAACTAAGTAGGGCTGGTACTCAGGGATGTGCTGAATTCCCTGAAACCCCAAGAAATTTGTCACCATGAACCCCATTCAAAAATATCCCAGAGAAAAGAACCATGCCTCTAAAAAATTTTCTGAGCACCTGAATGCACAGATCCCAGGAGTGGCCACGGTCCTAGAAATTTTTGCCGATCATACCAGGAATAGAAGTTCAAACAGGGACCTGTTTCACTGACGTTTGTTCTGTGAAACCTCACACTGATGCAATTTTGAGCAAATGCACATAGATGGAGTCAACCCAGTTCTGATTCAGATAAATAGCATTTATTTATTTATTTTCCATGCCCAGAAATTAACAGAATCAACCTGCTTCCTCCTTTAGCCCTGCATGATAGGCCAAATAAGCTAAATTCGGAAGTAAAAGTGATTTTTGCAAACCAACATGGGTAAATTTTCAAGTCAACCCCATTTCTTCAAGAATCCTAGAAGAATGTAACTGCAACAGAAAATAAGCAGAAGGTATGACAGCAAAATGAAAAAGCCCCAGTTACTGGAGATTCAATTAAAAAATCTGATCAACAGAAAATGACTGAGCAGTGTTTTTAATGCCTTGTCTTAGTGCTGATTTAGAAGACAGTAGGGGAGAGCACATAGCCTTCATCCCCAGCTCTGGCCCAGATCAGTCCCTCATGTAAGGAAACCCCTTGAAGAAGCTTAATGGGGAGTGATGGCAGGGAGAAGGCAAGGGGGACCCTTGCTAGACGTCTGTCCTGTTGGATCCCAGCAGGAGCGCACGATGCATGTATAGTGCAAAGGACACAGATATGTACACAGTGTTTGTTCCATTTTCACTGCAGGGCATGTGTAAAACAGCTTGTTCCAGCCTCTTCCAGCTCATCCACTGTCTTCAAGGAGGACAAAGAAGTGTCAGAACTCAACACAAGGGTGTTGCACATCCCCTGGCAGTGCAACAAAGTGCACATCAAACACAAAAGGGAGCTCTGGTGTTTGCATACAGGGCTGCTGGGCTGACTGCAGCAATGCACACTCTCATCTCCTAATTCAGTCTTCAGCAGCTTTTTAATCTATTTGCTCCAAAGTATTTATCTGCCATTTCTAAATCTCACACTCACAAGGTTTCAGCAATTGAAAAAGGTTTAAACCATTTTCACCTCCCTGCTTCATTCTGATGTTGAAAGGACAGATACCTCGTATGCATTATTGAACACTGAAGTCAGGGAAAGAATAAAAACCAGAGAAGCTAAATCTAAACAAAATATAGTCATCAATGTTCTTACACAGCTCAGTAATACCCAGACAAAATTGCCCTGTGATACCCAAATTGTGCTGCGTACCATTTAGAAATCAGAAGCTAAGGAAGATCTTTGGTAATGTTTTGTCAGCAGATAAGCCGGCTAAACATTAACCTCTTTTTTTGCAATCCCTAATCAGAGGTTTCCATTCATACAGCTGCTCTGTACTCTGAACCCTGAGTTAATGTATCTCTATTTTACAGGAAAGCTTTGCTCACATTGCTTTTGGACTCTGCAGACTTGACAATGTGACCTGCTGCCAGCTCAGGAGGCAACCTGATGATGCCTTTGCTTAGGTCATGTTAGTTAGCAAGTTCATGTCAGGTCCAGTGCTTAGCTTGCTAAGAATGACTTGTGGTTCCCAAATGAAGTGTACCATCCTGAAATTAGTATTTTACTGACTGAGAAGAAGCACGATGATTTGGAAAGTCATATTAAATACATAGAATATTTCCAAATTCCAGTGCAGGAGTGAAGCAATACTGAAAAAAGTTGCTTGCCTGGAAAAGCAGACAATAGAGCATCTACAAGTTCTCAAGGATCTCCTTCCATGGAAAACACCACAGACATATTGGTGTTTATTGATAGTGTATCAACGTGGTCTGATTTTTACATATAAATAAGGGAGAAAGAGAGAGAGTAGCCAATTGCTGTAATTTATCAGTATTACATATTTAAAACTAAACAGAGATAAGGGGCACAATAGCAGCAGAAGTGTTAGATTTGGACTATGAAGACTGGATTTTAATTTTGGTATTTTAGAATGTTTTGTGATTTCTCAGTAATGGGAAGCAGATGCAGTTAAACTGATTGTGGGACATACGCAGGGTCCAGAGGTCAGAGCAGCTCAGTGACTTTCTGGTCTGTGATGGAGACTGGGCAGTGGAATTTGGTGGGCAAGAGGATATGAAAAGGAAGAAGCATCTAATAATACTCTTTGTCCATCCTAGCCTGCCTGAATTCTGGGAAGGATTTGTTTTTGTGGGCAGTGTTGGGCCAGCAAGCCTCTCACAATGGAACCATTCCATCTTCCCCTCCCAAATTCTCCAGCTCTGGGACTTGGTAAGTGCAGTGAGAGCTTGGGGGAAGTGTTGCTTGCAGTGTCCTGGATATCAGACCCTCATGCTCAAGTATGCCTCTGCAGACTTGGTCTGTCTCTTCTGTGTCCTGAGGACCAAGTTTTGAAATGCTTTTCCTCAGCTCCTGCTTAGACATTTAATTTTCCAGGCAAGAAATATAGCTCAGTCAAAATTCAGTGAACAATTCCTATACCACACAATACTTCATCACATATTAACTGTAACTTCAGCAGTGACCTGAAGGGGATGTGAGCACATACTCAACTTGCTGTCCATGCTAAATTATTTTCCTGAGCAAGGACTGACAGAAGGATCAATTCCCAACTGAACTGAGGCCTTTTCAGATTTTATTTCTTAGAGTTCAGCTATTTTTGCTGTTGTTTATCCTAACCCCCCCAACAACAGCAGTAGTGCAAGAATTTCTTTTGCAACACAAAGAAAAGTATGTTTTATGTATTCTGCCATAACTCGGTAACCATAGAAGGTATACAGCCCACTAAAATGATTTATTTCTGGTCGGAAATCAGAGATGATTTTAAGCTGAAAAAGTGAGTGTTTTCCAGACTCACAAAAGATGAGGACTCAGGGGTGGTAACTGTGACTGCCTTGTGGTCTTATTGCAGCCTTCATGCAAAAGCTCCTGGGTAAATTAGATCTTCTCACACGCAATTTAGGGCCATAAAGCCTCTGCAGAGGTTCTTACAGCGCTGCAAAGCAGTCTGGTGAATGTAAGACCAGGGATTATATTTATTCTTCCAGTTGCATAGCTCCAAGCACACTAATATTAGACAAGTGAGGGACAGTAGCAGAGAGCGGGGTCAAACACAGACCCACATGAAGAACACAACACCAGTGATTGCATTAGGTTTGGATTTGAGTGCAGATAAAGACACTGTTTTCTGATTGCATTACAGCTGTGGCCAGGGTGAGCTCTACACCAGCTCTCAGCAACCACAGTTCAGGCCTGAGGATCTAAATTTTAGGCTCATGCAGTGAAGAGCAGTAACACAGAAGCCTCCCCTCTCTATCCATGTCCTTTCTGTATGCACCATGCAGAGTTTGCTGCAGCTAACCAGCTGTTTGTGAGTGTGTGGACTCCCAGTCCTGCTCCAGGCAGGAATTCTGATAGAACAGCCCCGGTCCTGTGCATGCAGGGGGGAACAGACCCTTGACATGGATCTCAACACTGACTTAATTCCCTGCTCAGCTGCCTTTCCAGCCCTACATGCACCCTCCTGAGGCTTTTCCCAGAGGTTTGGAGTCCTCCAGTATCCTCCCTGTCCTGGCCCTACTAAAAGTAGTTATGTCCCAAGCATCCTTCCCTTACAATCCTCCTACAAGCTGTTTCTCCTCACCTAGGTGGATCTGCTTCTCTCCAGGATCTTTCTGTGCTCATTTAAGAGACTGAGAAAATAATTTCATCCTAAGAAATCATACACAGCTTTACTCCTAAATCCCCTGTGACACACTACCCTTGCCAGCAGAATTCTTTTACCATTTTTGATGTCAGTTACACTCTACCTTTCATTTACATGTGTCCTAGGCTCCTGCTACGCAAAGGATTTCCAATGTATTGAAGCAAAACCTGATAACTGTTTAGGACTAAGCAGTATTATCTGATATTTTTAGTGTCTGGAGAACAGTAATATGCATTACTCTGCAGTAAAGCCATTATATAATGACCCATTTGTGGAAGAAAAATTCTCATGAACCCAGTGGTAAAGAGACAGCCCACTTTATCTATCTCTTCTAAATGAAGCAGAAGAGTGTGGCTAGATTGCCCAGAACTGCCTCTTCCAGGAAGGCTGGTGAGAAGGAGAAGTCCGTGGATGGACCCTGGTTTGCTGGAATACTGTTTAGTATGGACAGGCAAATCACTACAAATGTGTGCATCTGTCTAGATTTGCATCTGTGGTCACTGAGGGATAGCAGAACCATACAGTGTCATGTGCAATTACAGACTTCATCCTTCTCTGTGTAGGAGGAGACAACACAGTTTTCGTTAAATATCTTCTTATCCCAAACTAAGAACAAGAGATCAATAAACTGGAAAGCAAATTATATCTTTTATTCAAACTAATGAAATCTCAAACTGAAGTATAAGCACAAAGGGTCAGACTGTGATGCCCTCCAGGCCAGAGAACAGCCCTAAATATGAGATGGTGGAGGTAAATATTGGGTGCAAGGGAGATAAGGGATTAGCACTGCCACAAGGCAAAACAAAAACATAGAATGAAAGAGGGACAAGGAAAAGGAGCAGTATGATGAAGTACTGTCATAGTTGTACAGAACTGAGTGGGTTTTCCCCTTCAGAAGTATGAGAAAAAATGTTTGTTGTATTCTGTGTGTTGGTGCACTGACCCCTCTCTCTCTCAATGGATTTTCACAAAGATGTCCCATTTCACATGAACCCATCTGAAACCATATGGTATGTTGCTATGTATGCTTATTTTATGTGTGTATGTTATGTACAGTTATAGGTTATAGACGAGACCATATAATACATGTTCTCTGCTTTAGAGTGGCCAGAATAAGCAGTAGAAAAACAGCAGTGATGTTTTAGGATATCCAAGCTCCTGAGTAAGCCACCAAAAGTGTCTTCCTGCCCTCACAGCACACGGAGTAAGGATGCACCTTCTCAAGACTGAAGTGGCTCTGGGACTCTTGTTTTCATTGCTATTGTGTGGGTTTCTACCCATTTACTTGGTTTGTGCCTGTCTCAAGGCAACAATGATGATGTGAAAGATGCACTGTTGTTCCCTGAGTTGCCTGTACCTGCAGCTGATCACAAGATTTTGGGTTGTTAGTTTCAGTGGTATTTTTTTTCTCTTGTGATTTCCCTCTTTTGGCTCGTAGGTATGATTTACAGCTTGATTTATTGTTTTGTGCAACAGCAATTATTAATTTCCTTTCTGTATGAAAACTTTTATACGTTCTTCTGTGGCTGCTTTCCCCTGCAGGTTTGCTGTTTCAGATGAGATAATAGGTCCTAACAATAAGAGAATTGTTGACTGCTGGTCAACAGTTGGAACACCTGGGACAGTAGGGCTAGGTGCAAGCTGCAGGGCTGAAGGGGGAAAGGAGCTGAACAAGCAATGGCAACAATGCCCTGCTTGCTGCTGTGAGAGCCAGATGCACACACAGGGACAAGCAGGACTGTCTCTGAGCGTGCATCTCTCCCTCAATCTCTGTCTTCCCATGGGAAAGACCTTGGAGTGATTATTTGCAGGACTCGATAAGCCTTCATCTGTTTGAGGAGCTATTCTCTTTAATCAAGACGTTGGGACAGGCCCTCAGCACACAAACAGTAAATGATGTTAATCTGCCCTTTGCTTATTTTACACCAAAATAACTTAATTATGTATGTCAAAAACAGACATCCTCCTTCCTATCCAGCTCAGCATGCACTGCCAGCAACTGCCAGTGCTGTCTCTGAAGGTGACTGATTCATTGAGAATTCTTTTGAAATCTAGTCCCACAAGCTTTCTGCTTTGCCACAAAGCATAAACTCCGATTTATCTTCATAACCATGCACAACTGCAAGCATAACTGACTGTGACAAAAAATAATCTCCTAGCACCCAGCCCCAGCTTTTCACTCTACAGCCATTTCTGAAGTGTTAGCCGCACGTAGGTACGGCTCTGCTGCAGAAAGGTGAGGTTTGGAGGTCACTGTGTTCTTCTGAGTAAACAGAATACACAGTCCAAAATAGCTGACCGTTCTACCCTTCCCTAAGACAGACTATCCAAATAAAAAGAGCAAGCAAAAGACATAAAAAGATAGATCTGGAACATTCAACTGAACTTGAGTTTGTCTCTCATAGCTCCAGAAGCATGCCCCATTCTTTTAGGCATGTGGAAAGGATTTATGGACACCAGGGGTTTGAAGTGACTGACCCAAGGTCCTGCCAAATGTGGTCAGTTAGTAGTACTTGCATTTTATGAAAGAATCTTCACATTTATGCAATGCAGCTCTCCATTCTGCTGTTTACAATGCCCTTCACAAAACTTGCCTTTGCATGTTCTCTAAGCATGAGCAGGAATTCTCTTATTTCCACAGGTGAGGAAATTATATCACAGAAAAGTCGATTTTCCCTCAGCCACACCAAGTCAGAAACTGATTGCAGGAGCAGGTGATTCATCTTTCTGTCCTGAACCATCAGATGACATCTGCTTCTGATACCTTAAGTTTCAGCTTTCATGCTTTTCAGATTCTGTGCTGCCAAGGTGTGTAGTTCTGAGCCTCATATGAAGTGTTAATAAGTGTAAGCTCTCTTCGCAGTGTAGGTAGACAAAACAAATCCTTTTCCTGCTGGAGACCAAGGAAAACCATTACAAGTTTTCAGTCCCAAAAGCACAAACAACGGTGGGCTGAAGAGAGAAAGCAAGAAGGATGGGACTTCATAAGTTAAAGCTGTAATTGGACAATTAAACACAATATGCAAATGGACCAAAATGTATAAAAGTGTGAGAGCTCGTGACTGATTATCCATTTTCTGACAATTTTGTGTCCACCGTGGGTTCAGCCCTGGCTGGGCTCTTGTGCTGCCCAAGGTGTATCCTTAAAGGCCTTTTAATAAATATCTACTTTATTCTCTTAGCTCTGTCTATTCTCTGTTCCAGGCCAGCTGTCCCAAGGCATCACTTGGGATGAAGAAAACACATTGTTTTTTCAATAGTAGGTCATAATTGCTCCATCACAGGGAAGACTGTAAGTCATTTCTCGTGATGTTTGTAGATATTAAGGATTTTAAGAATTTAACAAAATGTGAACTATCATTATGAAATAAAGTTCCATTCTCTGTCCTTCTTGGTGCTGGCATTAAAAATGTAATCTTCTGTGCCATTCTGACATTTTTGTACCTATTCTTACACTCTAAGGACTTATCCCATGAGCTCTGTGGATATATTTGCTATTTTTGGTAAATAGTTTTGTGAGAGGTCTTAGATAATGAATGTAGTGATCAGTCCTAACTGCCTGTATATTCCAGAGCCTTTCACAAGTCAGGAGGATACTGTGCCAACCCCTGACAAACACCAAGACTTGACTAGCCAAGTTCTTTGATAAACTTAGAGAGCAACTGTGCATAATAGGTGTTATCTTTCTTTCCTGAAGTGCTCAGTTTGAGACAGATTTAAAACAAAGAAAGCGAGGGGAAGTAAAGAAAAAAATCGCAAACCCATGACCTAAATAAAGAAATAAAGAGAAATTAATAGAGCAAGGAAAGTTTTAAATAATGCAGGGATCCAGTTCTTTGAGTACAAAGAAGCTTAGTCGATTTAAAAATATTTAAACTAGGAAATGTACAGTAGGAAATATTTCAGGTAATTCACTGCAGTAGAAAAGAAATATATTCAGAGATATGTGTGAAAAAAAGCTAGGATGATTCAAACCCAGGATGATGAGGGATTCACAGCAGGCTGCCTGTTATTTTTTGGGCCAATACTTCTTATAATTTCCTGGATCCATTTTTTTTTCTAGTTTTGTTTCCAGCTGCCCTGGAAGCAAAAGGAGTGAGCATGCTGGCTGAGGAGACAGAGGCAGACTGGGAGAGACAGAGGCAGACTGGCTGTCAGGAAGGTATCTGCACATGAAATGCCGCCAGGGAACCAAAGCACCCTCCAGAAAAGAAGAGACAGGGGGAATGCTGCAGGGTCACTGCTGTTTTCCTTGGATGAGCTCGCCAGAACTTTGCTCTTTCATTTCTGGGACATGCTCTCCTCTTGTGCTTTGCTTTCCCGTCTCATCGAGAGGGGCAAGAAGGAAAATATTTGGACATGTCTTGATTGTAAATAATGTCTTTTATTCATACACACACACAAGAAGAGAAAGTTAGTTGAGGCCCCAACATAGTAAAAGGAGTGCAATGCTGTATCTATTTACAATGGAACATTTGGTGGGAAATCATCCCAAGGAAGTATAACTTCCCCAGAGGAAGTGTTTTCTTCCCTCTTATGATTTCCTGTAGGCTCTTCTAGTCTTGGGGCTATAAGAAAAAAGGCTTTCAAAGAAGTACAAAAGAAATCATCATATCACAGAATGGTTTGGGTTGGAAGGGACCTTAATGATCATTTAATTCCAAATCCCCTGCGATGGGCAGGGGTGCTACCCATTAGATCTGGTTAAATGAGAAATAGCTTGTCTGTAAAACGCAATGCCATTAGTCTTGTGATCACTGTATTTAGGAGCTTTCTTTGCTTTCTAAAACCCTCTTCTGTGTTCAGCTGTTTGGGGGAACGAAGTCAGTAGGCACATCCAAAATGATTAATTCATCTATATTACCCCGAACCTTTTGCTTTGCCACCCTGTGGCACACCTGCAGTGTGGTGAGACAGTGAAGAGTGGTTGGCACAAGTGGATTAAGGCTTATAAGTATGGTATTGTAGGATGGCTTTTGCTTGTTTGCTCCCAGATGTGAGGTATTAAATGCATTTTGGGGTTGCTGTTACACATCAAACATGGCACTCACCTTTCTTCACAGGAATCTAATGTTCATCTAACACCCAGTGTTTGGCTCAGGCAAACACTCTGAACAGTCTGAACGAGACAGCCTGCTGAATTATAATCTATTCTGATGCTACAGGAGCAAACTCCTTTGATGTGGAGGCATTCATGATGTTGTTTTCTCATCTACAGTGTACTCAGGTATTTTTATTCCATTTGGTCTTCACTTCAATCCCTTCCTGTTATTTTGGTGCTAATCAGAACTAATGTTTTTGAAAATTTTCTCCTTCAAACTTTTCTGAGCAATTTCTGAATGGAGATGGTATCAAATCCTATGAGCAAGAATAAATATTTTTAGTAGACTATAGGTAGATGCTAACATGTTAGCGTCTTAACATGTTGCAGAAAAATGATGTAGTCTCAGGGGTTTACCTGGTGGTCAAAAGAGTTAAAAGATAATTTATCTCTAGTTGCTTCATAACCCCATTATTGAGAAGTGCTTTGTTGCCAAGCACAATTATAGAAATAGACTGATTATCAGTCAGGAACAAAAGTTTTCCCAGGAGATTCCAAGCTCTGGTTCAGGAGAACCACCTTCCTCATGGCAGTGCAGACAATCTCTGCTGGTCGTGCTGTTAAATGGTATTTTTCATTAGCTATGGCTGGAATGGGTTTGACTTATATGTGGTCACTCAGGTTTTTTGCAGCACTTCTCTGATACATGGCTCTGTTAATGTGCCGAAATGTGAAAGAAGGGGAAACACATTGTTTTCTGTGTTTCCAGTGTGGTCTCCCACATGGAAAAGTCTACTGCAGTGCCAGGGATGCCTAACACTTGTAGCTGCCATTGACAGTGTGCAAAATCCCTGACATTGTGCTAAGCTGATCTCTGGAGAGAATGGGGAGCACTCAGGGCTGAAAAGTGGATGTAAATGTGGGCACAGTCTAGACAGTGGGAAAGAATTAGACTGCTGCAAAGGCAGAACTGAAACTTCACCCTGCCTTTGACAGATCCATTTTAGAGGATGTGGGGAACATTTGAAGCATGCTTGAATCTGGTAGTCTTTTCCTTACCTTTTGCTTTATTCTGCTTTTTCATGTTTAAAACAGATCTTTTCTACCGGGCTGGTTTGGGGACAGCTTTCACTCCAGTGACAGCAGTCCTTGTTGGTATTTAGCTTATTATCAGTTTTTAGGTGCTTAAAGAAGGAAGCAACAGTCCTACAATGCACACTTAACTGTGAAGCAATAAAACACTTGGTGGCTGAAGGTGGAAGAAGTTAACACACAGAGAGGAAGTACTACTCTGTTGGGTTCTAAGGTGCAAAGGGAATAGTGCTGTATCATACATCTCTTCATTCACTCTTCCTGTAGTATCCAATTCCCTGTCTCTGTGCTTCTCTTCTATTTGGAAAACATGTAAAGAAGAGCAGCAAATGATTAAAAGAGCTCTGGTGCACTAAATAAATAACAAAAAACCCAAATCAAAACAAAAAATCTGACAACAACCAAAACAAAAAATGAAAAAACCCACCAAAACAGAAACCAAGCCAAACAAAAAACCTCCCATCAAAACCAAACCAAACCAAAAATTAATCAAAAAACCCCAAACAAACCAACAACATCCCTGCCCCCCAAAATAGTAAAAATCTGACACATTTGGATTGTTTGGAGAGTTTATGCTGTCTGCCTTAACGTTATGGATATCAATCCTTTCTGAGTACACAAAAAAAGGTTGGTTACCTTCTTGTTCAAGTAATTACACAAGAAGCTTTTTAGTTTGGCTGGATACTTGGGATATTTCAGTCTTCCTGTTCTTAACTGAAAAGAATTATACACTGATCCTGAGAGTTCAGTGAAAAAATAAAGGTTGGGGTGATGACCTGGATGGTCAATTAAATTTGGATTACCCAAAAGAGTGAAAATCTCGAGAGAAGCAGAAAAGCTGAACAAGCACACTGATTCCAGTCAGTAAATTTGTTTCCCATAAACACAGTCTTTAATACACTTTTCAATAGAGAGTGATTTCACATTAATGTCCTTCATACTACTGTTCCTGTGCTTTTTAAGTAGAGGGTCTAGTCAGCTATATTGATGCAGTAATTCATACCTTGTGTCTCTTCAGCCTGATCCAGCCTTTAGCATAGGGACTAAAACCTCCAAAACAAAATTCTTCCCTTCTGCTTGGCCCAAATACTGTCCTTCCCCATATCATCACAAAGGCTAGCTCAGTCCTCCTTTAGAAGTCTGGTCACTGGCCTGTGTTCTCTTTCCCCACAGTACTTTGCTCCCTGCAGTGCTGGAGAGTTAAAGGCTATATATAATCTATTGAACCAGTGTAACCACTGGCAAAAAAATTCTTCAAGAAATAAAAAATTGGGGATGCACCAATAAGGTGATGTAGCTGTTGCCTTGTGAACAATAAAAATTCATTCAATGTCACAGATTTTAGACAGAAGACCTTTTTTTAAAATGAAGTAATTAAAATGCAATAATTCCATTGTGAAATTTCATTCAGAAATAGTGGTGTCCTTAGGAGACTTGAGGCACCCAACCAAGGCTCATAATAGCAAAGAGGTTAACTGATCACAGGACTCAGCAGAAAGGTGGAGCAGCCTGTGTGTTATCAGGCTGGGAAATTAAAAGGTGAAGTATCCATAACTGATAAGGAGTTGGCAGTTAGAGATCTGCCCTGTTATTACAACCTCTCACTACTTTTAAGACGAGGAACAGTTTGATCAGGGGTTTTCAAGACATCATTAATTCATCAGCAAAACTTCTCTCTGAAGGACTACAGGTGGCTTGGGCAGATGGGTGAGGTTTTAGCCCACACTGGGAAGAGGGAAGATGCCTCCTTCACATCAGGTTTAGCCGAGACAGTGCTCTGCCTGAGCAGGGCTGCAGCCATGGAAGAACAACTCAAAATGAATATGTAAGTAGGAAAGATATTTTCTTGAGGGAAAGCACAGGTTCAGAAGGAGCACAGAAAAATAGAAGAAAGAAGTAGAAAAGGCATGTGTCCCTCAGCACTGGCACAGTGAACATTTAGCAAGAGGAGAGAGCTATGCAATGAACTCTGAATAAAGTCCAGGTTTCGCTTTGCCAACGTCCTGTGTATAATAACACCCAAATAATTTCATCTTTCTCCTTCACACTATGGTAATGGCTCTTGCTCCAGGTTTGCATGTGTCCTGGTTCCAGCCAGGATGTAGTTAACTTCTTGCAGTAACTGTAATGAGGTGAAGGGAGAACACGGAGGTTATTCTATACCACTTCATGTCATAGCTGGGAGCAGGAGAAAAGAGCTCTCACTTCCAGAGAGAAGGGGCTGCTTCTAGTCAAGAGAACATGGTGGAGGGAGCTGTCCAGTATTTTGTATTATCGTGGATGTCTGTCCATGTGAATAACTTTTTTTCCTATAGCCTTTGTTAATAACATTTTTGCTGTTACTGATTGATTCCTTATCTCATTGCTGTTTCCAGTAAATTGTTCTTATCCCACTCAGCCCATCACCTTTGTGTTCTGTGCCTCCAGTAGGAGCAGCATGTGTTGGTGGATCTCCATGGGGCCCTGAAGAGAGAAGGACCATTCCTAAGCCACAGCAGCATGGTTTCAGCACAGGAGAGCTCCAGGTTTCCTCGGACCTGCAGACACCATGGCAATGAAATATCACCTTAGGGAAACAGAAATGATAGGAAGCAGGTCAGGTCCAAGCACAGGCCTGGAAAATGAAGGTACTAGAACAGAAGGAAAACACAAAATGTCCAGAACCTTTTCTAGGAAGGAGGAGTGCTCATGGCCCCAAAATGTCCAGATCTCCTTCTTTTGTCCATCCTTTCCTTCTTGTCATTCCTCTTGTATTGTGCCTTCATTTTATGATTGCTAAAATCTACACGTGTCATATGCAACTAAAACTTGCACTCTGCTAAAAACTGCCTCCCTGTTTCCATGGAAACAAAAGCTAACAGCATGACAATAAAATAGGAGAAAATCATCAAAAGAGAGCAGTTGAATACCTTTATCTTACTTCTGCTTAGTAGTGGCAAGAAGGCAAATGCTTTCCATCTAGAGCAATTTCCAGTGGTGGATCTCAAAACTCTTTCCAAGAGTAACTACAGCTGGCCTCAAAATGTCCTTGAGGGAATAGTTCTCTCATTTCCTAATGGACAAATGGGCTTTTTGGACTCCCTTCCCACATGGGTGTGAGTGTCCTTGTGTGAGACTGGGCCTTTCAGACACTGCATAGCAAAGTCTTACAGCCTGTGACATGACTATATTAATATGATCAGGAATAGATTCCTGTATGAGATGCCTCATCACGTCATTATCCCTCAAGAACAATCTTCTTCCTAGGTGCAGAGGGAAGCAAAATGGCTTTTCCTGGCTTTGTGGGAATACAGATTCAAATTAAATACCACAAAAAATAACAAGTGGGGTGTCTGACTTCTATTCCCAGCACCATTCTCAGATGAAAATTAGATCAGGGAATAATAAAGCCTTTCAAGCTCCTTTAAAACAATTGCCTATACCATATACCTGACCTTCTTCCTCCCATTTCCATGGAAACAGAGCAGAAAAAATGCAATAGAATGGGACAGAAGACAATTATGTCAAATATACGTAATAGCTCTTACTAATAGTTCTCACTGCAATTTCAGGTTGAGCGCATTTTAAGGAAGGGGAAAGTTAAAATCTGACAGGTACCTGTACTCACCAATACAAATCTTCTGCAGCTAGTCAAGTCTCTTTTTCATCATCATTCACATCACAATAAACTTCATTGCACTGACGTGAAAGTGATTGAGCATTGGAAAACATGGACCAAAGAGGCTGTAGAGTCTCCTTCCCTAGAGATAATCAAAACTTTCTGGGCACAGTCCTGATTAAAGTGTTCTAGGGGACTCTACCTGAGCAGGGAGGTTGGTCTAGATGACCTCCAAGGGATCTTTTCAACTTTAAGCTTTCCATGATTGATAAATCTCTTCAGCTTGCTTCTTAGTTGCACCAAACTTGGGCTTGTAGAACAAATATATTAGAACAGGCACAAATAAGCACCACAGCCTTAAAACAAGTCTCAGACACATTGGAAATAAACCTGTCTATATGTTTGTGAGCTCATGCACTTTTGCAATACCTGTGCACGTCTGTTTCCACTGGGTCAAGCATACAGCACTGATCTCATATGCCAAATTCCATATAATTCTCCTTGCTTTCTGGGGTGATACAAATGCTTTAATGAATTATATTAATCATTCTGAATGGTACTACAGCTTAATGGGAACACAGCAGCATTTTTCCTGTTGGTGAAATATGTACAAATGAAAATTTGTGCATCCATCCACAATTCACGGGAGGTAGCAGGCTCTAGACTTTGGCTTCTGGTGCAAAAGGCACTCTTCTTCCTCCTTTTTTTTGGCAGAGATGAGGAGAAACTGGTGATCATGGGTTCACACACACTTGCTTATTTTGTGTCACTTACAGAAGCAACAAAAAAATTCCAGAGCAGTCCGTAATATACAGCTGTAATATTTTAAATAGCTCAAACTGACATTAGGAAAAAAGGAAGAAAAAGACTTCCAGAACTTTCTGATGTCATCCTGGCATGGAGGTGGTCCTGCATGTGCATGAGGTCTCACATCTGCATGGTCTGACTGTTGTGAAGGTCTGTTTGGGCTCAGAAGTTTGCACATGGGCATCCTTTTACAAGTTAAACCGGTCAAGAGTTTTCCAATGAAACCCTCCAAAATGAGGTATATTCTCCAGAAAAGCAAGTGATCTTACACAGAAGGAAGAGAGGGACATGGACTGTTAGGATTTTACCCAACTAAACAGAGCTCACTCTCAGGAAAGACTCTGAGCAAGAGGACCAGGTGATGTAATTCTTCATTACAGCTGCTTCATAGCAACTTCATACTCTCTTCTGTCCTCACTATGGACCATTCAGTCAGAAAACAGAGAAAAAAATGCCGAGGCCAGTAACAACCTCCAAAGTGTCTTGTTGAAATGCCAATATTACTCAGAAAACCAGACGGAGGATTTCAGTGAGAAAAGGGGAGTTGCTGAGGACATGAGATGGAGACTTGGGGAAAGATGAGCTATTTAAGGCTCTTACAAAGAAGGGTCTGCTGGCAGGAGGAGGAAGGAAGCAGGTCACTGGGCATAGTCTTGGAACATACTCACTGGGAAAATGCAAACAGAGTAAGTGGTCTGTTTATGGGCATTCTGAAATATTCAGACAGTGGAGCTGTGGTCTGCTTATGGATATTCTGGAAGCAGACAAATAGGCTGATTTAACTGGGTAAGTTATTAACCATTAATTACTCTTTCCACCTGGACGATTAAAAAGTCTGTTTATCTTTCTGGCCCATTTTGTATTTCTTCACAGGCCTCACAGGTAAATGCAGAACTGGTTACTTAGGTAAGGCATTTTGATAAAGGGACAAGGTAAATTAGTCAACTTGATTACAGTGGCTTCCTGCCCAAGGGCATTTGACAAAGATTACGTTACATAAAGAAATAATTCAGATGTGCCTCTGAAACAAACCACATGACTGGCTCTGACCCTTTATAAGAAACATTGTCAATTGCTTACCTGCACAATTAAAAGTCTGTATCTCACTTTGGCCTGAATAGAGCCAGTTAACTCTCCTTGAACTTTACTCAGAAAACTCTGAGTTTAGACCAAGAAAAGCAGATGTATCTTTACTGACAAAACTGAGATGGTTTTGCAAGGTTGATCTGTAGAGAGCTGTTAAGTGATTGTGTCACTTCAGCCCAGCAAAGGAAAGCAGAAACTGCTAATTTATTTACCCTTACGTACTGCACAGAAAGAGAACTGCTGTCCTGGGAGAGCCTACCTTTGGTGCTAGGAAACAGCCAGAGCAAGGCTGGTAAAATAAAAAAAGGTGCAGCATTAAAATTCACCTCCTCTTAAAGCTGCTTAGGAAAGCTTTGCTTTCTGCCACATCTAACTTTGCAATAAAGTGAGATCACAGCAAATCAAACAGCTTTTGCCTGGAGGCCAGGCCACTCAGAGTAGTCAGAAAGGGAAGACAAAACTTTGCTTTTGGTCTGATTGCCATGGCTATTTGCCTGCAGCCTGCTAGACCTGCCTCTATTTCTGTGAGGGACAACTCCTTCCAAAACAACTCTTCAGATCCAGAGATCTCGAGACTCTCCACGTGGCCTTTCAGCCTGCATAGCCCATGTTAGTCCTTCTTCTAGTATCACAGCTCTCCTGTGCACTGGCCTGCTTTGTTCTCCCACACTGCAGAATTGAATATGTAGCTCCCACCACCACCACCAGTGCTATGATTTTTTAGTTGCTTACCAGATTATTTCAGGTCTGGTAACAAAGATTCTTTGTGTATGAGAGATGAGAGTGGATGATTGATGATAGCTCCTTTGCTTCTCAGCCTTCTCACTCCTTGTTCTATGCCCATGTTTCTGTTAAATATTTCTTGTTCCGTGGGCCAGCAGTGGTTTCCCAGTCACTTGTCTCCCAGCTGCCTTATGGAAAGTGCAGGGAGTCCAGTACTGCAGGGAGGAAGGCTGATGTTCATTCACCCTTTATGGGCTTTCTTTTCCCTCACTCTTGGTTAATATTCAGGTCCAGTACTTACCTTCAGACCTAGATGGTGGTGTCTCTGCTCTGTTTTAGGGGAGCAGGGACTTCTTTGCCATGGAGAGCTCAGGTGCACTCCCGTGAGGAAGGGGTGTCCTGCAGTGGGTTCTGTGCTCTTGGCCCACTAGGTCACTCTGCATCTGTACCTTGCACGTGATTGTGGGAACCTCACACATATCCCTTTCTCAGAAAATTCTCATACATAAATTCTGGCTTTCTTCCAATGACCTGAAATCAATGCACCAGAACATCAAAGAAGGTGTACACTGGAGTGAGGCATGGTAAAGCTGTAGGTGTTTTTGCTTGACTCTATTTTGGAACTCGTGTGGCCTTTTTTCCAGGAAATCCTTTGGGTCTTTTGAGGACGGAGTTGGCTACTTACAGAGAGAGTCCTGCTCATCCCTGGATGTCAGGATCCCAGGAGCTGCTTTCAGAGCTGTCTCTTTGTCCCTGAGACCAGCTCAGTTCTAGTCCCTTATGGTGCAATGCCTCCAGGCTGATGTGGTGCAGTGTGAGATGGTCCTGCTGGGAGGTGGAACCAGTGGTGCCCCACTCAGAAATCACAGCTATCAGACCAGGGTGAACGTGGATGTGGGGCCATCTTCTTAAAGAGATATAAGTGCAGCCCTGTTACTTTGACTTTTCTGCTTATGAGCTCAGGAATGTAACCTTGGAAATGCTGTTCAGTTTTCCAAATACTACCCTTTGCTTCCAAACATTCTTCAGTAATCTTATCAGCAATGCTGTACAGTTTTTGCATGGAGTTAGGTTGCCAAATTAGCTGTTTAGTTGGGTTGGGACTGAAAAGATCTGGTGTCTGTTCCACACTCTGCTACCAAGATCATCTGCAGCTGTAAATCCCTTCTTTTAGCAGTAATGCAGTGAGGTGAACTAACAGCAAAGTGAGGGGATTTAATCAGCTAATGTTTTGCTTGTTCAGATGCAGAAATTATTATGCCCCCATAGCATGACAAGAAGTAAGGCAGTGAGTGAAAAACGTGGATAAGGTCTGCAAAGCTTCAGCGTAGCACCTGAGAACAGACAAAGAAGACACAACCTTCCAGAAAGTTCCATCTATTCTTTCAGCTACCTGCAGCCTCTTGAAATGTTTTAGCATTTATCAGATCACTCTGATATTTATTTACAGTACTATGAAAGTTGAGCACATTGAGAAACAAAAATAGACATTCAGAAACAATGAAGAATATGGGATAAGGGCAAAACCACTAAATGACTATATTGTCAGTTTTGTTTTGACGCAGAATGTATATTCTTTCTATTTAATCCTAATTACAGAACTATTTGGCATTGCTATCTACATGGGCTAATTAATTTTTTTCTCATTCTGAAGAAAAATGTGGACATATTACTTGCTGTCACTGAGGAAGCTTATCAAAATTCTTGCTCAGATTCTCTGTGGATGGAATCAGAGCTCTTCCCTCAGCTCTCCAACCCTGGACTGCTAGCACATCCTGTCCACACGTTTTCAGCAGTGGTCATAGGACTGACAGCCTTTTCTGTCAGGGCAGGGCATCCTCACTAAAGAGATCCTCAGTAGTGTTACTTCTCCATTCCCCTGAAATTTTTGTGGATGTAACTCCCAAAAGTGGTCAAAAATGCAGGACTGAACTGCTAGAGACAGACTGCTTGTCATCTTCACGTATTCCTGAGCACTACCTTGCCAGGAGCTCCAGCCTGAGTCAAGTGATATTACAGAATATTGAAGGAATTCAGCACCTTGTATATAGGGCTTGGCCCAAATAAAGAATTCATTAACTTTGGATGAAGGAATTTTGAAGCATGAAAGATGCACTCTAAACAGACTGCTACAGATGACGCAATAGATCTTAGACTAACCATGAAAACTAGGAAAAATTTTGTTTTGGAAAAATGTTATCGTTTCAAATAATAAAAAAAAACTTTACATATTCACAAAACTGTCAGTTTTGTATACATTTTTTAGTGAACAGGAATTGAGAGTACTTATGGCCATTTTCAAAAGGTTTACATTTCTTGCTAGTTCTCAATCACAGGAACCAGTGCAAAAGGTTCCTCTTAGTCCCACCCACACATGAGTACCTTCCTTTCCTCTCCCCACTCCTCCTCTTTGATCCTCATTATTATATATAATTTAATCTTCCAGGACTTCTTACTCAGCAGCTACAATTCCAGGAATAGGAAAGCCTTTGCACACTTCTAATGCGACCATTTATTAAACTCTGTGCTGGCCCCGCTTCTGTTTTAGGTAGTTGCTTATATGCTGTGCAGGTACTGGCTTTTGGTCACATCTGCATCCTGTTGTAGCAGCCTTTGTGCACTTTGCCCTGCCTATTCCTCTTCTCTCCCTCTCCTCCAATATCCTGCCTCAACTCCAGTGAACACTGTATAATGACGGAAAACATGGAAGTTACAAATATTTACAACAATCTACCATGGAACTAAAAAGACCTAGAACTTTGCTTGTTTCTTCCTGAATCCTATTTCTTTAGGTCTTTCTGCTTTTTACGTTACTTCTGTAAATTTATAGGGATAAAATTATAATTTAATTCTGGTTTTGCATCTTGTTTATGATAGTGGATTTGTTCACAACGATGATATAGTAAGTTGTTAGTGAGATGACAATGGTTTTATAAACAGTAGGACAAAATGAAGTTAAACAGTGTCAGCCTGAAATAAACATCATGATTTTTGGAGCTTACTGATAATCTCTCCTCCAAGTCATTAGTTGACCAGAACCACCAGAATAAATGAATTATCATATTTTGTGGACTTCTCAGCGTTTCAGGAGCTATCCTGTCAACTGCAGAAAATGAAATTTTTTCTGAAGTTATTCAGTTACATAAGGAACCATTAACCCATCAACATGCAGGCTGGACTACTGCAAAACAACCCTGTGACACCTCATTTTTGAGAGTATATGTTTCTCTCATTCTTCCTGACTGTGCTACTAGTCCTCAATCTGACAACTTTTTGTAATCCAGTCCCAAGGGAAAAAGCAAATGATATTTTTACATTGTGCAATGGTGAGAAGTCCTTTGTTATAGTCCTGTTTCTCCTTTTTACAAGAAACCATCTGCTCTGATTCTGCTTATGAGCACCCATTTAAATAGGAAAAAACACAATGATCTTTAGATTCAGTTATGGCCTTTTCTATTATGTTCTGGAGGTGTTAGAGTATAGTTTGTCTCCCTTTTATCTAGCTATGAGTCCTGCACGGGAAAAATATCACCATCTTTGAAATGTTGCGTGATATTAGGTGGATTTAGGACAGTATTTAGAGAAATGAAAAATATCATATCAGATTATGTAGACAGAGAATGAGGAAGGGGAGGTGAGCACATTTTAATTTTGTAAAACAAGTGAAATAGCTCAATCACTTTGTGGAATAGCACTCAATGGAATCAATGCTGTTGAAGAATAATTTTTGCAGTGCAGCCTTAGCCTAAATACACTCTCCCTGCTGCTGCAATCTGTATTGGTTGGCCACAGATTTCTCAAAGAAGATGAAACATTGTTCTCTCACAAACGTCACGTTTATTAAAAGATTTCGTCTTCTCCCATGCTATGTTTGCATCACAACACAAATCATCAACTTGCTTTGACCCTGACACCATTTTATAGGCTTAATAACAATAAATCTATGTCCTGAAATAGTTTCTGCAGATTACAGCAATCAATCAAAATTCAGGGAGCCTTAAACCATTAATGTCATTGGCAATGATCCAGCACCCTGGGAATCCATCTAAATCAGCCATTATTACTTAAAATGCTCCTTAAGAGCCTTAAGATAAAGGTAGTATTTGGGAGCATAAATTGCACTTCTATTTTTATCAGCCACTGAGGGATGATTTTCATGGTGATGTTTTTTTATATCTGTTTAGAACAAGACAAAGCCCCAACAATTCCTTACTTTGCCTCATGCAGCTCTTTTGGTTATTGTTACAGAAAAATAGAAGCCAATACATAGCAGATTGCTTTGCTTATGTGAAACGTGTTTGTTATGTAAAGGAGTCTCAGGATTTTTTGAGGGAAAAGGAAAGAGCTGCTGTCAAAAGCCCTTGTTATACTTCATGGAGACCTTTCTAGTTCAAGGCAGTGTTCCTAAGAGAAGCTGTGCCCATTTTCTGAGACTACACATATCTACAGGTTTGGTAATTTCACACTATGAAGTTTTGTTGTGCAGAGAAACAATGCAAGACTTCAGGACAAAGCAACTTTTTCACTGAGAGATACATCTACAACTCCTTGTCTCGGGATTTTCTGTCGATGACCATTAGCAAAGTACCTGAAAACCTTTCATGTGAAATCAATGACAATTGTGTAACACTGCAGAACTCACATAAATTTATCTTTTATTGGTAAAATTGTTTACTTTCTGGTTTGTGTGTAGATTTTTCTAATAGTTTTCTTTTACCTGTTGTAATGTGATTTTTTAAATATTATTTTTTACTTAGCTGTTTCGATTGAAGGATGCTAGTGAAACAGAAGGGCCATATGCTTTGGGGCAGGGTCTTTTGAAAGTGTCTAAACTGTGTCTTGCTGATTATTTTGCTTATTGTGCTCTGACAGCTTGTTCTCACTAAACTGTGAGCACACAATGCATCTCAAACAAATCAATGCAGGCTCTGGGATCAGCATTGTTCTGAGAACAGCTATCATTTTGTAAAGACCTGATGTCCATCACTAGTGGGAATGGGTTCAAGGCACCATTGAAGACTAGGCTGGGCTCACAGGTTTGCTAGAAGCTCTCTGATTGCCCAGCAGTGTGACCCTAATGGACAGTGCTGAGGCAGTCCAGCAGTCTCCATCTTCAGCCATCAGTCTCTAAGCAGAGATCCATCCAGATAGCTACACAGCATGCCAGCAAGCTCAAAGAAAAACTGTTTAAGTCATGTTGCAGAAGGCAGGATTGTTAATAGCTGATCAGACTGTCCCTAACACAAGACGTATCTTAAGAGGTATATTGGTTTAGAAAGACAAGTATCTGCCAGGGAAAGCTGGAGCTTCCCTTGGAACGGAGAATGCAAACCCCCTTCCTCCAAATTATTATAATTTTGCAACTAGAGGCTTTCAACAAAGATTTGGGAATAGGAATAACAGTTCTTAACTAGGAATAAAAAATTACAAATGTAGTAGTACAAAAAACCAAGCAAGCAAACAAACAAAAATCCTAGAAAACCCTGACAGAATCAGAAATAGGACCTGACACCCTGTTGGTCGAGGTGTTGGGAACAGTCCAAGTAGATCCTCCTGGAGTAACAGATGTGGTTCTGTTGGAGCAGAGATGATCCTATAGAAAGTCCAATGGTGGTGAGATGGGTCCAGTCTTCCTCTGGGAATCCAGTGGAAAACAGGCTGTCCTGCTGTGCTGAATTTCAGCTTTTATCCAGGTAGGAATGCTTAGCTCCTCCCACTGGGTGGAGCATCTCACAACAGGATGATGTAATGTTATCAGTCATGTGGTGAGCCTTAATGGCCCATTAGCAGAAGATATTCCCCTGGAGGGAGGATGGGTCCTGGAAGAGACAAGGATCATTGCTCTACCTGGTTTTAACAGCTGGTCCATTAACAGAAGGCATCTGCTCCCTCCTCCCTGGAGTTAAAGAAAAAAAACAAAAAACCACCTCCTCCACTGGTTTCAACAGATTGGGAGTAAAATGCTTTTGGTTATATATTGCAATCCAAGACAAGAGGGAACCATTTTTTTCCCCCCTCAATGGCCTAATTCATCCACAGGTACAGCTTCACTGTTTCCTTGTTCATGACTTGAACTTTCTGCAGAACAGAGCAAAAGTGAACTGCATGGACTATTTTGAATCTTCATACCAATGAAACAAAATAAAAGATCACAGATAAAATCCTGTTGGAAAAAATGTTGTGTGGGACTCAATGCAGAGCACCTTAGATTTTTTATCTAATTCAAAGGAAATATATCTACAGACAGGTTTTAAGCTTCCCATTTCATGCTGAAATGTGGAATATGTAAGGTAATAATTTTCTGGTTCCCCACTCCAGTCTGATTTGGTGGCTGCCTGTTTTTGCAACTGCTTTAATCCCTGTTAAGAGACCAGCTGAGTTTTGCACTTGAAATATGACATAGGTATTGTTGTTTAATAATGATTCAAATCAAACTCCAAGGTGTCAAGGCAAAAAGATTTCCACAACTGATCCATCCCCAGTGAGAAATCTCTAAACTTTGTTTGGTCTATAAAATTCTGGTCCCATCAGAAGCATGACAAGTTTCTTTACTTGAATCTGGACTATAGATTGTGGAGCCTATGCAGTAGAGAAAGACAGTTATAAGAAAAAAACCCACACGTATTGTCCTTTCTCATCTGTTCTGTGACCTAATGGAAGAATAAGCTATGAATATCATTACCTAAGGAGCATGCAGCTAAATCTCCTTCTCTGTTTCTTCCCTTAACCTTGTATTCCCTAAAATGGTACACTTGACCTTTTACGTCTTTTAAATTTGATAGCAGTATCTTTTAAAAAGGGACAGGCAAATGTGACCTTGTCAATGTCAAATAATTTTATCTACCATTAGATGCCAGTTCTTCTCATTTAACTGATTTACATTTGGGACTGCAGCTCTCCCTGAGCAAGGTGGCTACTAATGGGGCCTGTTGCTGTGGTTTTTGATGCAATGAGCTATAAATGCTACCTTTTATCTTAGCTTTTACTATCCAAGTGAAACCAGTTACTGGAAAAGCTGTTTGGTCAAATGGGTGACAAAGCCCTTCAACTGAACAACAAAAAGGATGTAGCCCATTCTACGTCTGAAACTTTGCTACAGGCATTGTAGTTAGGCAGCAAAAGTGGGGATTAAAAAGCTGCAAGTTCAAGACTTTGGAGATGGATAGCTGCTACTTTAATTGAGGAGAGGAACTAGAAGCAAGGTTCTTGTTAGGTTATTTCTGAGGCACGTTTTCTAGGCGTATACGGAGTGAAAACATTCAGCTAAAAACAAGAGGTACATGAGAAGGAGAAATTTAATTTCTTGGATTTCATGATATCCCTGAGTCTAGGCTCTATCTCACAGCTGCTACCCACATGACAGGACGAATTCAGGTGTTTCTGAGTTCTTGCTCTTTTACATCTCTGTGTGTAACACCTATCAGGATGTATGGGACTCCTTCAGGCTATGCTCTACAGCTCTAACTAATGGTTGTGAGATCAGTATTTGAAGTGGTGCTGTTGTGTAGGAATGAGTCATAACAGATCCCCTGACAATGATGAAACCCATGGACCTAGGCAGTAACAGAGCTCAGAGATGTGCCGGGTAATGACCTAATCCTCAACTGAGGGTAAAACTAGCTTCTTTCAGAGAAGCATTCTACCTTCAGCAGAGCAAGCAAAGGCTAATGAAATACCTATAGATGGTGCAAACAGATTTGGAAGGTTGAAATCCCTGGGAAGTTTTGGGATGAACATTTGAACTGTGAACATCTGAATCTTGACACAGTATCTCTGCTCTCCAAGGAGGGTTATCTTATCTAAAACAAGTGCTAATTTGCACTGAGTTGCGTTTCTATGCAATCTAAAAGGAAGAGGTATTGCAGAACTGGGATGTCTGGTGTGTGTGGACTCCCTGTACTTACAAATGTTTACTGTTTTGCTTCATATTTGACTTTCCAATTCTGACTCTCTGGTTCTGGAAATCTGAGGGGTTTGAGCTGTGAACTCTCATCTTTCCCCTAAACTGCAAATTAAGACATTGATACCACCACAGCAAAGGATAAAGATGAGCAGGGCAACCTGCATGCACAGTATCCTGTATGGCACAGACTGTTCTTCTGGCAGCTAACTCCATCTCAGAGATTTCTAGCTCTCTTGGTGCTTTTTAGAAGCAGCCCAGATTTTGTCACATTGCAGTCTGGTGAAACTACATAAAGGAAATTTGCTGATGTAGTGACAGTGTTTATACTACAGTAGATAAATTAGATCATAATCTTACATCTGTTTTTTACAAATATGTACATATATTCAAAAGAGAGTTCATTGCGCTTAGTTAACAATATACAGAAAACATCTCTAAGAGCTGAATTTAATTGTTGAATGTATTTCAACCTGTTCTACATTCTTGCAGATTTATACCATCAAGAAAGTGAAAACCTCACAGGCGTTGGATACTCCTGAAGATTAATGAAGATAGATAGTATAGAAAGACCTAGCTTCAAAGTATATATGTCTTTCTATGTAAATCAAACATGATCTTTCTGACTTTGGATTAGTTCAATCTTAGCAGATTTCAGCTTCCCCATTTACAAGTTTCACACTCCAGAGGACTCAAAATCAAAAGAGCTTTGGGGGTGTCCCAGTTCTGCTGGTCCCAGCACCAATTAGAAGTTGTGTCATAAGGCATCCCTTCCTTTCAAGGGCACAGCCTAGTCCCATGTCTAGTGCAGGGTAAGAGGTTCCCTATGAATATCAAGTATCCTCTGTAGGAGCAGTTAGAGGTGTGAAGTCTTAAGGAACTTGAAATAAAGAGTGCAGATCAGAAATGATAGTTGAGCTACCCAGTGATTATTCCTGCCTGCAGGACCTAGGCCTTTCAGATCTGCTACAGCTACAAAATAAAGCAATCAAGCCTATAGGTTGACAGGGTGTGTTAAGAAAACTGAAAAGTGGGCAAAGAGCTAAGTAGAGTCATGTGAAAATGTACATAGAAAAAACCATCATTTCTGGAGGCTTTTCTGCTCCTAATCTGCAAACCTAAATCATGTCCTCAGCAGGCTGGTTCTCCCAATACCCATCTCAGTCCTTCAGATTATTTCCTCACTGTATGATGACCAGAGAGGAAAAGCAATAGGGGGAGGCAGGCTGGTGATATAGGAGAGGGCAATACTTACACTATTGGTTTTATTGAGAGGATAATTAAAGGATTAATGCTTACTGCTTATTGCTTTTGAGGCTACTTCTGAAGCCGAAGATGAAGGGAAGAATTATTATTTTAATTATTATCCTGCTAAATATTGTAGAGAGGTATTTAATAATCTCCAAACTGTCCATGAGCAGGTGTTGGTTCTCTTCAGATTTCCAGGTGATAAGGCAGGCTATGTGATGTCTGTCTGCTGTTTCAAAGTTCCAAGGAATAGGGAAATTATATAATGAACAGTAGGATTACAGCTCTTTTCCATTAAAAACAATGATGAAGACCTTGCATTAAAAAGTTGTTAGAAGTGTCTCTGAGTCTTCCATTTCTGTGTAGCATGTGCTGTCATTCCCATGGTGTCAAGGTGGAGTCTGGATGGGGCAAGAGAAAGCTGAGACTACAAAACAACCTTGTCTGCACAGTTGTAATGGTCTACAGATAGAAATTATTTTAAGCATTTCAGCTTGATGTGGTAGTGAGGATCAGTATAGCCAAGGCCTAATGAGACCTGTAGAACAAATTGATCATGATAAAGAAGCAGTTTTCATCATCTCTTTTTTCATCCACGTTATTCTAGATATAATGGGAAACAACCTCAAGGAGTTACAGCTTTGAAGTATCTAATAAAGACAAGTTTTTCCTTCTTTGAGATAAAATGTCAAGTGGAAGCATCTGTATTGTGAATGATAATTTCTAAGTGCAGTGAGTGAGTGGAGAGCTGACAAATATGTAGTGGAGGGTTTCAGAAAACTAGCCATGGTTTTGAATCACCAATTGTCCATTAAACCTGCATGTGGCCTGACACTATGTGCAGCTCTTAGCAGAGGTGTATCAGAGAAATATATTGCATTCAGTCTTTCTTCTTTTACACCTTGCCAACTGTTGTGTAAATCCTAGTGGTGACAAAAGTCTTTGAATACCAAGAAGTTAAAAGGATTTGTAGGTGCTCAGCATCTCTTCTCTGAGAGGACTGAGTCAGCAGGCTCACTGCAAATCAGAACGCAGGGCAGTGCTTTCCTTTGTGAGGCTAAAGAGAAAATGGAGCTCTTTGTCCCACCCTGCAGCTCCTGCAGCTGCACAGACTGGTGGTGCCACCCCGGCGCTCCCTGTGGTGTCTCCAGCTGCATCCTTCTCTGAGTCTCCACTCTGGGTCTGGTTTACCTGGAGCTTCCTCTGCCCTGGGAATGATGTGTTGGTGTCTTGGTTTAGAAGACAGGTATGTGCTAGGGAAAGCTGGAGTTTCCTTGGAATGGAGAATGTAACCCCCCCCCTTCTGAATTATTATAATTTTGCAATTAAGGGCTTTCAGGCAAAGATTTGGGAATAGGAATAACAGTTCTTTTACTAGGAATATCAAAGATACAGATGTAATAGTACAAAAGGACAAG
>VYXD01003838.1:0-10417 GCA_013397195.1 Hylia prasina
ACTTTGTTGGAACAAGAAAATAGTAGCTAATCCTTACCATTCTCTAAAGGATTTAAAAATTTATTGAGATAATCCAGAAAAACTCCAAATTGATTAGAAAGCCTCGGGTGGTATATACTGGATCTGTGGGGAAAAGGCATATAGTGAGCTACCCCAAAAATGGAAAGGATTGTGCACCCTTGGTTTGATCAGGCCAGTATTCTTCACCCTACCCAGGTCAGAAAGCAGGATGTTAGGGGCCCCTCTATATGAGACCCTAAACTGGGACAAAAGTGAAATAAAAAAGCAACTCCCCATAGCAGGTGGGAGCCAGACTTGGGGTGAGGAAGAATGGCCAGCAGAAAGGATAATCGAATATTACGGACTGGCAACTTGGGCACAGGATGGTAGTTGGGGTTATAGAACCCCAATTTACCTGTTAAATCGATTAATCAGACTCCAAGCAGTGGTGGAAATAGTTTCCAACCACACCTCAGATGCCTTAGATTTACTTTCAAAACAACACTCACAAATGAGGGTTTTCATGTATCAAAACCGAGTAGCCCTAGAGTACTTGTTATCAGAGGAAGAGGGTGTTTGTGGAAAGTACAACGAGTCTGAATGCTGCAGAGAAATTGATGATTACGGACAAACCATCAGGGGACTTGCAGCAGAAATTAAACGAGTAGCCCATGCCCTGGTCCAAAAATGGAATTCCATCCTCCAGGCCTCATGGTGGGATCATTTGTTTGAAGGTGCCTGGTGGAAAAAGATAATATTCTTTTTATCTTGCTCAGTAGCTGGGATCATATTCCTGCCATGTATGATCCCCTGCTTTATTCGATTAATCCATTCAGTAGTACAAGGGATGCAACTCGCAGCTATGTCCACAGATCCAGAAATCGCCACAGGAAAAGTAAATCCAGTATCAAAGATTATGAACTTGGGATCCAATAATAGAGCAGCTGAGGTTCTAGCATGATTTGAGACACAGACAGAAGATAAGCTCACTTATAAATTATATCAGGAGGTACCCCAAGGAAACTGAGCAGGGAAGAAATAGCAAAATAATCTATCCTTTTGTAAATATTTTAAGCACAAATTAATATGTTAATATAGAAGGGGAGGGATTGTTATAGACAAAGTCTGTTAATTTGTGCAGTTATAAAATATATGTCATAAAAACTAAGATTCAGTACTGAAACCCTCAGTGGCAGGCAGAGATTGCAACACTCCGCCTGGCTACCAAGGAACACAGGCAGGATATCCAGTATCCACAAATGGTTACACCTGGCTACAGTGAAACTGCACTCCGTTAGCATAAGAAGGACCGTGGCCAGGACGAGAGATGGCTCATTTGTACTACACCTGGGCGGATCCACCCCCGAGACCAGGTTCCAGTAAATCCAATCAAGCATCTGGTCACTTCCTGAAACAGCTTTGTCCAACAGGATGCAAGGAACAAAGAACCAACATCAAGATAGCAAGGAACTCATCGCTATGCATCCTCCACCCAGGAAAAGACTTTGTCCACTTTGGAGTAAAGAAAGGAGACCACCATGAATACGTTGAATCTGAAAGGAAGAGAAGAATCTCTGCCCTGGGCAGGAAAAAGTGTATAAAAACAGACTGGACTGAGACCACCTCGTGAACTCAGAGGGACTTGCCGTCAGAGAGAGAGGGATACTCTGAGTTCACCCGGTGCCGACTCCCAGGCTCGACGCTGTAGCTCTGTTGGGGCAATGGGTGACCGAATCTCCGTCACTCAATGAAATCTATCTTTCCAAATTATTAAATTTGGCCTGATTGGCTTTTCATTTATAGCAGAGTCATATAACTGTAGGAAAGATATGTAAGATTTTCTTTTTCTTTTTTCACTTTTTTTTTTCCCCTAAGACAATGAGGAAACCAAGATACAGAGGAGTTAAATTATTTTATCACAGTGTCATGCAAAACTGTCAACACGCCAGGACTTATTCCTTGAGACCTGAATAGCAAGTCTGGGTTGCAACTGACACAGGAGATGTAATACTGCAGGTGTGACCCTTCAGTCCACATTAATGTTCCATTTAAAACCAAAAAACAATTTTCAAGTCAAAGAAGGGTCAGCTAATTTAACATTACTTAGCAGCTTGTTAGCAAGATTCTTTGTAGCATGTTTGGTGCCTACCATAAACAGAGTCAATAAAGAGACACCCTATTACAGGTAACAAATCCACACCTGTGAGTGATCTCAGTGGTCTGCAATTCCCCAGTGCTTGATGGCAATACATCTGAATTAACTGCTCTGCAGAAATGAGAAGCTTAATTGGTACAAGACCTTTTCAAGGAATTAAGCCTATCACAAGAAGAATTACAATGCACCGAGGTCTTCCAAATACTTGAACTCAGCAATCACCCTTCTATGCACTGATGTGCTGTCAATGGTGAATCGACATAGGCAAGACTTCAGGCAGGAATGCCATACCCATACAAACTGGAAAATTATGTCCTGCTGCATGAAAATGATTGCATTAATTTACAGGCAGGCAAGGTCACCATTTTGTTGAAATTTCTTTTGTGTTCCACACGTGGAAATGACAAAGGCATTCCTCCTGCACACATTGCAGGCAATCAATCATCAGAGGTGCACTATCATTAGGAGGGGCCTGCACTCACCAGATGCTTTGATGCACCTTGTTTCTTCTGCCACAAAAAACAGCTGTCATCACTGCAAGACAGTTCTGGTGTGCTAGCATCATTGCCAAGATGGGTTTCAGGCTAGTTTCCCTCCCAGAGTGATTTTTTGGTTTAGCACCAGGCATCCTGTACCCATAGGTGTTGACAAGCGAGAACTTGTGGATCACATAACAAATGAAGGCATGATCCTAGGAGAGAGTTTGGGAAGACCACAGGTTACCCTGCCAGTGGCATCACTGAGTCTTTGCTCAACACAGAGCTCTGCAGGATACTGTGGAGTCAGGAGGCTGCAAGCACCAGTGAAGATATTAGGTACCAATAACTTCAGAACCACTGTGTGATGCCCCACCATCGGGCATGTGCTTACAGCTGCTGAGCTTGCTGGAAGATTCAGTTTTTTCTGAGATCCTCATAAACTTTTTCATTTTAAATCAAGAGAGACACTTCTCTGAGGTTACTATCTTAGCCTGTATTTTGAAATACGTAGTGTAATGGCTCTGTACTGGGGCCAGTCCTGTTTAATTTTTTTATTGATGATTTGGACAAGAGTATCACGCTTCCCCTCAGTCAGCTGGCAGTTGACATGATGGTGGGTGGGTGTGTTGATCTGCTGGAGGGTAAGAAGGCTCTGCAGAAGCAACTGGAGAGGCTGGATCAATGAGCTGAGGCCAAATTCCAGGTCCTGCACTAGACTTACAACAAACCCAGGCAGTGCCACAGGCTGGGGCAGAGTGGCTGGAAAACCATCTGACAGAAAAGGACTTGGAGGTGGTGGTCAGCAGTGGCCCGTTTGCATCCAGGCAGACAAGAAGGCCCATGGCATCCTGGTTTTTATCAGCAATAGTGTGGCCAGTGGGCCAGGGCACGGACTGTCCCCCTGCACTTGGTACTGCTGAGGCTGCACCACAAATCATGTGTGGGCCTCTGATGACAAGAGGAACCATGGAGGCACTTTCATACTATAAAATATAAATTTAAAGCTATTCTGTGACTGTTCAGAGATAAAAAAAAGTAAAACAAATTAGTCACCTGGTCATTGAAAGTACTGTTACTGCTCAGTTAACTAAATCAAAGCTCCAGGCAGAACAAAAAGACCCCCCACAAAGCCTGGCAAGTTTGTCCCAGTCCTGAGACCTTGGAAAGTTACTGCAAAGTCTAAGGCTTTACTGAGCTATACATGACTACTGAGAGTTCCTTGTCAAGAAAGGAAAAAAAATAACCCCAGAGGAAGAGGCGTAATTCCAACAAATGTTCCATGTTACTGTAAAGGGAAAAGTAAACACCTAAGTGTATTATCAGGAAAATAGAAGCTGAACTGACACTGGCCTGGTGTCGGTCACCACTCATGCTCATGCAGCTTTATTTGCAACAGACAGTCCCCTCCTTCCACCCCAAGACACAATCCACACCCCACACTCCAGATTTTACTGCTATATTTCCCACGGCATATTAATGAACAAAAGCAGAACTGCCTATAAACACATTTCTGAAATAGTGTTTATAGTGCAAGGGCATTCAGCTCCTAAGCTACTAACATATTATGAAATAGATACATCTGAATGTGCTGTATATCAGCCTGAAAGTGATGAAAATACTTAACAGCTTCACATAAGCCTTTTTTCTGCTTGGAGGAATGAGTGTCTTTTCAGTGGCCCTTATTATCTCCAAAATGTTATTTTGTTCTACTCCATGCCTTGTAATGACACTTGTCTTTTTCAGGCTTGAATACCTATTTGCATATACAGCTATTTTTCTTTTAATTTTTCAGAAAACTCCATATAAAATTCTGTACAAGTCGGAGTGCACTCACATTTACATGACTAGGAACATATATCTTGGATAGAGATCTTTGAAAAGTTGATTTAAACCCAAAGTATTTTTTTTTTTTTTTCCGATCAGGGTTAAAAGTCTCCAAAATTGTGGATTACAATGGAAATAATGCAACTGTTCCTCTAAGAGCAGCTCTGCAAGAGCTCTTCCATGGAGCAGGAGTAACATTTAGAGAGTCAAGATACAATGTTACATTCCACAACAGTCATTTGTAGTTTTAATATCATATTTGCCATGAAAAAGGGAAACAGTAAACAGCAGTACAAAATTTTTACTAGCAGTATTAATATCAATGACTCTTGTAAAACCAATAGCATAAATCTTGCTCTTAGCACTGTAGCATATTAATTAATCAGGCCTGCCATCCTCATTTGCCCTTGACTAGGTTTCACTGATGATTACCCAGTGGAAAATTCAGCCCCTTAATGCAAACAATATCCTTTTTAACACTTCCTTTCCAGTTGGCTGACTTTTGAGGGTGGCAGAGGCATCTTCAGGGAAGGAGGCTGGAACTCTGTTCTTGTTCCAGTCACCCTTCTGCGATTTTACGTTTCGTTTAGATTAAAAAAGAGCTTGGAAGGAATTGCTCTGCTCAAACACAGCAGCTTCTCCTTCAAGATGTCTTTTCCTCTCAACTTTAGTCATAGGATTACTGCCAAATATTTATGCATCCTTTGAACGCGAGGCAAGAGATGTATTAAGTGCTAAGTTATTCTAATTTATTCAGCTAAAGGAACCATGTAAGCTACCACAAAGCCTTCCCTAATTTTGCATTTTAGGCCAGTCACAAGTTTTACTTGTAAAGGACATCAGAATTATATTTTCTTGTTGGTTGTGCTAACCAGGAATGAAAGAGAAAAATCATCTAAGAAGTGAAACCCTTGTAAATAAAATATAATTCACAGAAGGCACAGAATTTTCCTCTGGGTCATTATTAGTGAAAGTCAGTGAGGGGATAATAAGGACATGAGACCTGATTAATTAAACATTTGCACTATTGTGCATAATTACATTTTTGTGAATCATCCCATGGACATCTGTTTACACAGGACTACGAGGCTCGGCACGCTGCGCTTCAGTGGCACCTCGAGCAGAGCCCAGCATGGGACGCCCAGCCCCCGGCTCCTTCCCTGACCAAAGCTTCCTTCTGCCTGCCTGGGCAGCACATCACAGCCTGCCAGCCTGGCAGTGTGTTCACTGCAGCTTCTCCCCAGAGGAAGTCTCCAAACTGGCTTGGTTTAGTGCTCTGAGCTGATTCTCTTACACACGTCAGTATGTGAATTTGCAATGACAACTGTATGTTTTCACACTAGGTTATCAGAGCGGACTGTGGCATGCTCCTGGTGTCTGGGATGTAGTCCCACTTACCTTACTCTTCAGTCTACGTTCCAACTCATATGCAGCTCACAGGAATTAATATCTGTGCTTTTATTTGAAACATTTTTTTTAAGATCTGCGACGCATTTGCAGTTTAAAGCAGTTTTTCAGCTTTTAGTTGCTAATTAATTGATCTGTGGGTTTGCAATATTTTGACAAAAAGCTCTGACCTCCTGAAGCATAGTAAAAACCTTGGCACCAGCATTATCAGACAGATTCTGCAGAGACAGCTTCAGTCTGTTTGAAATTGAGTGTAGTAAAAACACTGAATTGCCATAACACGTACTTCCACAACAATCTAAGCTGCAGCAGATTTCCACTCCAAACTATGATTGAACGTACAACATTTGGGGAATCTGTTTCTCTAAGCTGGCTGGGATTGACAGTGCTCCAGGCAGCCCTGTCATGACAAAATGATCCCTCTTTTTGGGAAGACTGGGAACAGCCCTGCTGCCTCTTAGACACACAACATCCCGCTTCCATGGGAAAAGTTCAATGTTTTTGTTAATTCTTTGGCTTCCTCTTCCTGGTGTAATTTGGGGCATCTGAAAATATTCTATTTTTCTAGAAATGTGACTCTTCAGGAGCCCACAGCTAAGGGAGAAGAAGTAGCATGTAGGAAGACAATAGAGTTTTGTATATTTATACCTTTTTTTATTCAGATTAGCAACTTTCCAATCTTTACATCCTCTTTCCGTTGATAATTGCATTTGAGTGACTTCACAGCACTCAGGGTTCTCCTTCCCCTGCCCATGTAAGAAGAGCTATTAAATCAGAAAATTTCTGAGAAACACAAAGTAACACAGGAATAGTCCAGCTAAACAAGCTATTGCTTACATGATAGCTGAAAGGCACAAGAAGCTTTACAGCAACAGAGACTAGATGTACATGAGCAGAAAGAATTAGAGGAAAGAAGTTGCACAGCTGAAAACTTCTGCTTTGTTTTGTGTTGTAAGAGGAATGCGTGTAAAAAATCCTGTCAGCAGAATCCTGCCAGGAAGTGTAGGTGTCAACACCTTGTGTATGAAAACTGATAGTTGGGCTGTGTTCTAGAGCTACAGAAATCCAATTGTCAGGGGTCAAAGAGACATGCTGAGTTGACTCAACACAGTTTTAGAAATTCGTTGCTAGTGCTTTTCCCTTGCAGTAAAACACTGTCTTCCACAGCATTACCTCTTTCTTGCATTAAATGAAAACATTTGTGTCTCATTAGTGCCTAGTTTCCCTTCAAGTATATCTCCAGCCTGCACTACACCTGGCCTGCCAGTCCTGGCGTTCAGCTGCAAAAAACAACAAACTCTGAACATCCTCTAACCACTAGTAGGACTGGTTCCTGTGTGGGCCTAGAAGGTAGGGAAAAGCACCTTCAAAACCTTGGAAGATGGATACAGGTTGGACAGAAGGCATGGCACTGAAAGGTGAAAATATACCGATTTCCTTGAGTCACATATTCAGACAGACAATCATGAGATGTATGGCATCTTTTCAAGGAAACAGAATGCCCATCAACTTCTCCTGCATGTCTTCTCCTTTTTTTTTTTTCTCTACTCTGCAGCATGACTAGATGATTTCATAGAATCATAAAATATCCTGGGTTGGAAAGAACCCATAAGGTTCATCATGGCAAACTTCTGGCTCAGTACAGGACACCCAAAAAATCACACCCTCTGCCTGGGAAAGTAGTTGTCCAAACACTTTTCTGAACTCTCAGCCTGGTGCTGTGACCACTTCCCTGGGGATCCTGTTCCAGTGTTCAATCACCCTCTGGGTGAAAAACATTTCCTAATATCCAACCTAAACATCCCCTCACAGAGTTTCAGGCCATTCCCTTGGGTCTTGTCACTGGTGAGCACAGAGAGGAAATCAGTGCCTGCCCTTCTTCTTTCCATCAAGGGAAGTTGTAGACTGCANGCTTCCCAGCATCTCATTTCCCAGGCTGTCCATACATCCAGGGTTGTCCCACCCATGGTGCAGAATCCAGCACTTTCCCTTGTTGAACTTCATATTGTTGATTGCCCAGTCCCCTGATTTGTCAAGGCCGCTCTGCAGGGCCTCCCTGCTCCCAGTTTTGTATCATCTCTAAACTTGCTTAGTATCCCTTCCAGTCCTGCATCCAAGTAACTTATGAAGATGTTGATGAGCTCAGGGCCGAGGACGGAGCCCTATGGAACCCCACCAGTAACAGGTCACCAGGCTGATGTCACCCCATTCACTGTAACCCCTCGTGCCTGACCCATGAGACACTTGCTCACCCATCACATGATGTGTGTACCCAGCTGTGTGCTGGACACGCTGTCCAGAAGGATCCTGTGAGAGACAGCATCAAAAGCTTTGCTGAAGCTTAAAAATATTACACCAGCTGTCTCCCCTTGATCAACTGGTTGTGTAACCTTGTCATAAAAGAGTCCAAGGGTCTCTTCCTCTGGACTGTAAATGCCCAGTAAAGAAATAAATCAGTTATGAATACAAATTTTTTAAAAGAATGTCTCCTTTTAGGTTTTAGTAATTTGATAGATTTCATCATAATTACTCGTAATTATTCCTTGTCTGGTGAACATTTAGCCTGATGATGATGTTCACCATTAGCCTGGTGAACATCAGGCATTTAAATACAATAGGTCCAAACATCTCCAGTGGGACAAGCTGCAGTGTGTATAAGGGGGAGCTTGACAGATACTAGAAGCACAGGCTACTTCTTAACATGACAGAATAAGAAAACCAAACAAAGATGAGAACTGGTGCCAATTTTTAAAGTGGATTTAAAGGGCAAGCAAATGCACTTTTCTCCATTCAAAAATATTTATTAACTCATCATTTTCAGGCAGTTTATTGTAAAAGACATATTACACACGGGTTTTCCATTCATACCTCCTGATGGTCCCCACAAAAAACTAAATAACCAAACTGAAGCACTGGGAAAGAAAGATACAACAGGAATAATCCTAATTCCCTCCTTTAGAGAGCTACATTTAAAAAAAAAGGAATGGAGAATTAACATGTCTAACAAATTCTAAATGTGACTGTGTGAAGAATCCAGTTCTCTGAAACAGTGAAGAAAACGGTACTGTTTTCATAAAAACATTGCCAGGGCTAGGTTTAATCTTTAATTTTTCTTCTAGTGCTGTCTTTAAACCAGCTACAATTCAATTTTGATTGAAACCAACTATAAAGGAAACAGTAATTTTTCTTCGTTGTCAGTTTTCTTGGTTGTTATATGTCTCAGTCATAGATTATGACTAAATTTGTTGCATTTTTTTAATGAGTGGAAACAAAACAAATTAGCAGCACAAAAGCCTTAGTGAAATCTGGTGTCTTGAAAGGAGGATGAGAACATGGTTCCCATAAGTCTATGTTAAAATTTTCTCTTGAACAGTATTTGGAGCCAGTCACTTATTCACTCTGTCCCTCATCTTCTCCAAATGACAGATTTTGATATTCCCCTGGCTATAATTCACTGGTAGGCTCTCTAGATTAAAAGCACTAGGTACTCATGTTGTTATGATAGCAAAAATATGGAAAACCTGTTCAATTTTCTCATGAGATAGGATTGCTAATTTGCTAATTGATGCTTTTGGAAATACATGCCTGAGCACCGTCAGCATGAAGCTCCCCTCCCTCATACATGTTGGCATAATACAGAGCAGTGCTAAGTACAGGAAATGGGGAGTAACCAGGGCACTTAAAACCTTGTATTAGCCAGTGTTGACCAGACGATGCAATTGCAGAAATCAACGGAAAACACTTATAAGGGCATCAGATATGACAGAAAGGGAGCAGGTGAAAAGGATTGTAAATAATACTGTCCAAATATGTGATGGGAATGCACAAAGGAACAAGCAGTTCACAATGGTTTCACTTCATTTGGACCTAACAAATGCTAGAGCAATATGATGCTGTATGGGACAGCCAGCATTCAGAGAAGATGACTGGCCAGCCAAGACACCCACAGCTTCCTACCTGCAAGGATCCCCAAACACAAAAATGCATCAAGACTTGACTGAAAAAGTGACTGGTTTAAGAAGGGATAGTTTTAGTAAAGAGCATTATCACAACTGCCAGTCAATGCTTGCAGAGACCACTCGGTGATCAGGGACAGCTCTCTGGGTGAAGCACTTACTGCATCGACAAAGGCGGCAGAGGGAGGCTGCAGCCCTGCAGCCCTCTCTGGACCTGTGCTGTGGAGGGGGCCAGACTGGGTTCCTTATATTCTGAGAAACCTAAATTTTGCTTAAATTAAAAAAAATAACTACCCAGTTTAGCTAGTTAGTACACAGAGCCGAGTCAACCTTGCTTACTCAGCTTACGTTTAAATTAAACCGTTTTTCTTAAGGACTTGGGTAAACTGTAGAAATACGGTGCTTTCAACTGTGACCCACTTTCTCCTATTGTATTTCTTTGCCATTTGTGCTACAGAACTTTCCTGTTTGTGCAACACTCCATGATGGAATAGTCTTTAATGTCAATAAAACGTATTTTTGAAAAGACATAGAAAGAAAATGGGGAAAAGTATATATAACCTTTGCTATATATAACAAACAGGAGACTCCAAGTA